>PVLC010024574.1:0-19170 GCA_004027655.1 Graphiurus murinus | reverse complement strand
GTAAAGAAAAGAAAAGTGTTGTGTGGTGGTGTACTCCCATAATCCCAGTACTTGGGGAGCTGGGACAGGCGGATCGCAGGGTCAAGGACAGCCTCAGCAACGTAATGAAATTCTCTGCAGCCTAGTGAGACCCTGTTTCAAAACAAAAAAATAAAAAGGGTTGGGAGTGTAGCTTGGAGATAGAATGCCCCAAGCTTCAAGCTCCAGTACAAAGAAAAAAGAAAGAAAAAAAAAAAGTTGCACCTTTGACATTTTTCAGTAAATCGAAGGATCTGGCAACACTGAAAAGTGTAATAGGAAAGGAGTTGGCTAAACCAGGTGTGATGGTGCACGCTTGTAATCCCAGTACATGGGAGGCTGAGACAGGAAGATCACAGGTTCCCGGCTAGCCTCAGCTACTTAGTGAGGCCTTCTGCAACTTAGTGAGACCATTTCAAAATAAAGAATTAAAAAAAAAAAAAAATAGGACTGGGAGTGTAGCTCAGCGGTAGAAGGCCCCTGAGTTCAATCCCCAGTACCACAAAAATAAATAAATAGATAAATAAGAATAAAAATAGGGCTGGGGTGTGGCTCAGAGGTAGAATTCCCCTGGGTTCAATTTCCAGTTCCACAAAAAAAAGGAGTTGGCTGGTGCTCCAAAAAACAAAGGAGAGCTGGGCATGGTGGCATGGTGGCACACGCTTGTAATCCCAGTACTTGGGAGATTAAGACAGAAGAATCGCAGGTATGAGGACTGTCTCAGAAACTTAGCAAAGACCCTGTTTCCAAATTGAAAAAAAAAAAAAAATAGGGCTGGGGGTATTGCCTGGAGATAGAAGGCTCCTGAGTCCCACCCCAGTACCTGCCCCACCACACACACACCAAAAAAAAAAAAAAAAAAAAAAAAAAAAAAGGATATAGGATGTGATGGGGGAGGAGCCACCTTAGATAGGAAGGTCAGCTGAGGGCTTCTCTGAGGTGACATCTTGGCAGAGATTTGAGAGAGGTGAGGGAGTGGGCCATGTAGACATCTAGGGGAGAGGGAGCAGCCAGTGCAAAGGTCCTGAGGTCAGAGGGAACCTGACAAGTTTGAGGCTGGAGTAGAGAAAGCAAAGGGGAAGTGGTAGCAGGTACCGTCCCAAGCTGAGAGGACAAGGACTGATCTAAAACCTCATCAGCTCTGGTGACAGCTTTGGCTTTTGCTCAGGAGGGCTCTGAGGCTAGAGAGGATATGGTGATATAGCATAGAGAACTGACTGTGAGGTGGGCGGGGAGCTGACAAGGAGGTGACTTTAGTGACCAGGGTGGAGGTAGAGGAGTGGAGAAAAGTAGCTGGATTCAGATTGTGAGTCCCCAGCCTTGCTTCTGGAAGGCACTTGGGGAAGAAGGAAGATGGGCCAGTCCAGAGGAGACAGAAGGATGTGCAGGGGTTCACGTACTCCCTACCTGGTCCCCTATACACTCTGCTTTCTCCCCATAGGCTAAGCCTTTATTCAAATCCACACGAAGCCTTCCCACCGAGGAGCCCTCTGCCGAGGTGGCCCCTCAGACCTACGCTGAGTATGCCATCTCACGGCCTTCTGGAGGAGCTGGAGCCCCGTGCCCCACAGGATCAGCAACCCTGGTGGGAGAGACTCCCAACCAGGCCCTGAAACCAGGGGCAAAATCCAACAGCATCATTGTGAGCCCCCGGCAGGTAAGGAGGGAGACGGGGAAGTGGGACTTTGAGTTTTCTGGTGGGAAACCCTGTTATAGGGATGACTCTGGTGGGCAGCAGAAGGAGGTCTGTCTGAGTTATAGACATTTTGTTCTGAGTAGTACCATTCATTTATGTGTGCCTGCTGCATTCAACAACTCTGTGTGTGTGTGTGTGTGTGTGTGTGTGTGTGTGTGTGTGTGTGTGTGTTGAGAGTTCTCAGGTTCTTGCTGGGGCTGTGAATGTGTATGGCTCTGTTCCTGTCTCCAGGTTTGTTCTTTTTTTTTTTATCTTTTTTTTGCAGTATTGGGGATGGAGCCCGGGGGCATTCTACCTCCAAGCTAAAGCCCAGCCCTATTTTTTATTCTTTATTTTGAAACAGGGTCTCACTAAATTGCGGAGGGCCTCACTAAGCAGCTGAGGCTGGCCGAGAACCTGGATCCTCCAGTCTCAGCCTCCCAAATGCTGGGATTACAAGCCCGGCAAGAACCTATTTCAAAATAAAAAATAAGTCTGGGCTGGGGGTGTAGCTTGAAGGTAAAATGCCTCTGGGTTCAATCCCCAGTACCAAAAAAAAAAAAAAAAAAAAAAAAAAGATGAGTGTGGCAGTGCACACCTATAATCCCAGTACTTGAGAGGCTGAGACAGGAGGTGCACAATTTCCAGGCAAGCCTCAGCAACTTAGCAAGACCCTGTTTCAAAATTAAAAAGGGGTGAGAGTGCAGCTCAGAAATAGAATGCCCTGGGTTCAGTCTCTAGTACCACACACACACACAAAAAGACTCAGACATAAGGTGGAGGAGGGTAGAGGCTGGGAGGCAAAGAGGGGCTGCTCTAGCTGCTCACCCTGGTCCAGGGTCATCCCTGTGATTGGCTTCTTCCCATCTTCTTTCCAGAGGGGCAACCCAGTGCTGAAGTTTGTGCGCAATGTGCCCTGGGAATTTGGTGAAGTAATCCCAGACTACGTGCTGGGCCAGAGCACCTGTGCCCTTTTCCTGAGGTGAGCTCTGGGCACTGCCTTGCCCTTCAGGAAGGGCCTCCCAGGAGGCTGGAGGATCACGTTCAGTGTCCTGGGCTACTGGATGGGAGACCTTGGGCTCTGCCCTGCTGGCTCTATATCAGAGGAAGGATGGCCTTGACTCCCCAGGTCTGAGGGAGGAGGGCTAGGGTCACTAGTGTCCCAGACATGCATGATGGGTTAACAAAAGCAGGATTTTTTGGGGGGTGGGGTGGGGTGGGGTACTGGGGATTGAACCCAGGGGCATTCTACCTCCGAGTTACACCCAGTCCTATTTTTTATTTTGAAATGGTCTTACTAAGTTTCAGAGAGCCTCACTAAGTAGCTGAGGCTGGCTGTGAACCTGGATTCTCCAGTCTCAGCCTTCCAAGTACTGGGATTACAAGTGTGTGCCACCATGCCCACCCAAAGCAGGATTTCTTTAACTGAAACCTTGCCCCAATTAAACAAGGCTTCCCACCCTTGCCCTGCCCTGCCCCTCTGCAGAATGGCCAGACACAGGAAGAGAGCTGCCAGTCCCTGTTCTCCCCATGAGGCTGGGATTGAGGCAGGGAGAGAGGACCTTAGTTCTCTGGGCTGATGCCCCCTCCCCTCCTGCCAGTCTCCTTTGAGCCTGTAGCCTGCGGGCTCCTTCTGATGGCCCTGCTTCCAAGATCAGCTGTACAGCATCCCTGTCCTGGTGTGTACACTCTAGGGCCCCTGCTCCTGTCCTCACAAAGTGCAGGTGTCTTCCTTCTTCAGTGAAGAAGCCAGGGGTCCAGCCTCCCAGGAAACCACAGCCAGGCAGCAGCTGCTGCCCATGCCCGTGTTCCCCTTCCTTGAAAGGTGATCTTGGCAACCGGGCATGGTGGCGCACACTCGTAATCCCAGTACTTGGGAGGCTGAGACAGGAGGATCGCAGGTTCTTGGCCAGCCTCAGCTACTTAGTGAGCCCCTCTACAACTTAGCGAGACCCTGTTTCAATATAAAGGAATAAAATTGGGTAGAATGCCCCTGGGTTCCATCTCCAGTACCACAAAAAAAGGTGATCTTAGGCAAATCATGGACCCTCTCTGGACCTTGGGCCCTGGCCAGGTGTGTGCCTGTGCCAGGCTCACTCATGGCGGCTGCCGTCCAGGCCTCCACGTTGCAGGGAAGGTGCAGAAGGGCTCTCAGGGTCTCAAGGTGACAATCCCCCCTCAACTCACTCTCTCCCTGCACTGCCAGCCTCCGCTACCACAACCTCCACCCTGAGTACATCCACGAGCGGCTGCAGAGTCTTGGGAAGGCCTTCGCCCTTCGCGTCCTGCTGGTCCAGGTGGATGTGGTAAGCGATGTTCCACCCCACCCTAACCATTCCCATCTGTGAAATGGGTAGCTTAGGAAGTGGCCTGTTCAAGAAATTCCAAAGCCAGGTATGGTGGCGCATGCTTGTAATCCAGCATTTGGGAGGCTGAGACAGGAGGATCTGAGTTCTTGGCCAGCCTCAGCTACCTAGTGAGGCACTCCGCAACTTAGTGAGACCCTGTTTCAAAATAAAGAATAAAAAATAGGGCTGGGGGTCTAGCTCGGAGGTAAAATGCCCCTAGGTTCAATTCCCAGTACCACAAAAAAAAAAAAAAAAAAATCCAATTGAAACCTCAGCTGGGAGCTGTTTTCTTTTTCTTTTTTGGTACTGGGATTGAACCCAGAGGAATTCTACCTCCAAGGTATACCTCCAACCCAATTTTATTTCTTACTTGGAAACAGCATATGACTAGGTTGCTGAGAGTCTCAGCATCTAAGTTGTGGAGGCTGGCTTTGAACCTATGATCTTCCTATCTCAGCCTCCCACGTGTTGGGATTACAAGCGTGCACCACCACACTCAGCCGGAACTATTTTTCACTTGGGAGATTGACATAGGTCATCAAGATATCCTGTGTTGGCCAGGAGGTGGGGGCAGTAAAATTATCTGTTTCTTTTCTTTGTGTGTGTGGTACTGGAGATAGAACCCAGGGACATTCCATCTCGGAGCTACACCCCTTTATTTTTTATTCATTTATTTTAATTTTTTGTGTGTGATACTGAGGATTGAACTCAGGGGCTTTCAACCTCTGAGCTATACCCCCAGCCCTATTTATTTTTTTTTTTTTGCGGTACTGAGGATGGAACCCAGAGCATTCTACCTCCAAACTACACCCTTAGCCCTATTTTTTATTCTTTATTTTGAAACAGGGTCTCACGAAGTTGCAGAGGGCCTCACTAAGTAGCTGAGGCTGGCCGTGAACCTGGATCCTCCGACCTCAGTCTCCCAAGTACTGGGATTACAAGGGTGCGCCACCACGCCTGGCTCCAATTTTTTTTTTTTTTTTTGTGGTACTGGGAATTGAACACAGAGGCATTCTACCTTCGAGCTACACCCCCAGCCCAATTTTATTTCTTTGGAAATAGGGTATCACTAGGTTGATAACAGTCTTAGTACTTGCTGAGGCTGTCCTCGAATCTTCGATCCTCCTATCTCAGCCTTCCAACCAAGTACTGGGATTACAACCGTGCACCACCATGCCCGGCCCTCAGCCCTATTTTTTTTTTTTTTTTTTTTTTTTTTGTGGTACTGGGGATTGAACTCAGGGGCATTCTACCTCCGAGCTATACCCCCAGCCCTATTTTTTATTCTTTATTTTGAAACAGGGTCTCACTAAGTTGCGGAATGCCTCACTAAGTAGCTGAGGCTGGCCTCAAACCCGGATCCTCCGGTCTCAGCCTCCCAAATGCTGGGATTACAAGCGTGCGCCACCACGCCCGGCTCCTATTTTTTTTTTTTTTTTTTTTTTGTGGTACTGAGGATTGAAACCAGGGGCATTTTACTTCTGAGCTCCACCCCCAGTCCTATTTTTTATTCTTTATTTTGAAACATGGTCTCACTAAGTTGCAGAGAGCCTCACTAAGTAGCTGAGACTGGCGGTGAACCAGATCCTCTGGTCTCAGATTCCCAAATACTGAGATTACAAGTATGTGCCACCACGCCTGGCTTCCCCAGCCCCGTTTTTATATTTTATTTTGAAACAGGGCTTCATGATGTTGCTGAGGCTGGCTATGAACCTACGATCCTCCTGTCTCAGCCTCTCAAGTACTAGGATCACAAGTGTGTGCCACCATGCCCAGCTTACTTTTTTTTAATTAATTAATTAATTTTTTTGAGGTACTGGGGATTGAACCCAGGGGTATTCTTTTTTTTTTTTTGCGGTACTGGGGATTGAACTCAGGGGCATTCTACCTCCGAGCTATACCCCCAACCCTATTTTTTATTCTTTATTTTGAAACTGAGTCTCACTAAGTTGCGGAGTGCCTCACTAGGTAGCTGAGGCTGGCCTCGAACCCGGATCCTCCGGTCTCAGCCTCCTGAATGCTGGGATTACAAGCGTGCGCCACCACGCCCGGCTGAACCCAGGGGTATTCTACCTCCCAGCTACACCCCAGCCCAATTTTTTATTATTTTGAAACAAGGTCTCACTAAGTTCCAGAAGGCCTCACTAAGTAGTTGAGGCTGGCCATAAACCCAGATCCTCAGGTCTCAGCCTCCCAAGTACTGCCACCACACCCGGCTTACTTTTTATTTTGAAACAGGGTCTCACTAAGTTACAAAGGGCCTCACTAAGTTGCGGAGGCTGGTTTCGAACCTGTGATCTTCCTGGCTCAGCCTACCAAGTACTGGGATCACAAGCATGTGCCATCACACCCGGCTTTAAAATTTGTCTCCTCCTTCGCCACACCCCATTCAACAAGTCCTAGCCTTCGGCCACCTGAACATCTAAATCCATTTCATTCTTTGTCCTCACAGCCCCATCTCAATCCAGGCTCCTTCCCTCCTGCCTGGGTTCCTGCCCCAGCCTCCCTCCTGACTCATGGTCTCCAGTGTTGACTCTTCCTGTCCTTACAACAGCCAAAGAGGTCTTTCTAAAACATAGGTCTGATGTTGCTTCCCCTGCTCAAAACTCTCCCATGGCTCCCCAGCAACCTAGCAGTAAATTTTCCTCCCTGCAGAGGCCATAAGGCCCTGTGTGACCACACCTCTACCCAACCCTCTTGATCACTCTTCACTCCGTCATCAAGCCCTCCTCTCCCTTTGCACATGTGCTTCTCTGTCTGGAACTCCCTGTTCTACACCTCTTTGCTTCCTTCACTCCTCATCCTCCAGGTCTCAGCTCTGATATTCCCTCCTCCCAGAAGCTTTCCCTGATCTCCCAATCAGGCTCCTGTGCTCCACTGGCTCCCTCATTCCAGCCCTCGCCACTCCAGACCATCGCTGTCTGGGGACAGGTCTGTCCCCCTCATCAGACTGTAAAGGCTGAGAGGGCAGGGCCAGGGCTGTCTAAATCACTCCTGGGGCCCAGCACTGCCTGGCACAGGCTGGGCACCCAGTAGTTTAGGGAGTAAAAGGCTCTTGATATCTGAGCTTATGGTACTGGGTTTGAACCCAGGGACATTCTACCTCTGAGGTACACCCCTAGCCCTATTTTATTTTTATTTTGAAACAGGGTCTTGCTAGGTTGATGAGTCTCACTACTTGCTGAGGCTGTCCTTGAACCTGTGATCCTCCTGTCTCAGCCTCCCAAGTACCCGGATTACAGGCATGCAACACCACGCCTGGTGTGCTATGTTTTCAGAGTGTAAATCCTTGCTTCCAGCTGGGCAGGGTGGCACACACCTGTAATCCTGGTACTTGGGAAGCTGAGTCTGGAGGATCAAAACTCAGCAAAGCCAGCCCCAACAACTCAGCGAGGCCCTCTACAACTTAGTAAGACCCTGTTTTCAAATAAAAAATGAAATAGGGCTGGGATGTAGCTCAGGAGGTAGAAAGCCCCTGATACTAGTAACACACACACACACACACACACACACACACACACACACACACCCCATCCTTACTTCCTCCTAGGTCTCTGACTCTTAATTTTCTTCTCTAGAAAGATCCTCAGCGAGCCCTCAAGGAGCTGGCCAAGATGTGCATCCTGGCAGACTGCACCCTGATCCTTGCCTGGAGGTGAGATTGAGGCTCCTACCCACAGCCCAGGGTCTGTCCAAGACCTTCCCTCCCCCCCCATAACTACTCTGCTCAGTCCTTCCCTCTGCATGAAGTTCCCTGGTCTGGCCTCATTACCCTCATCTGTGAAATGAGGGCTTCATGCCTTTCTCCTAGGGTGGTAGGCACAAAAGCAGATGATGTACATCAGGTCTGTACTAGGTGGCAGATTTCCTTAGCTATCAAAATAGAAAAGGGACTTAGTAAGGCTCTGTTTCAAAAATAAAGAATAGAAAAAAATAGGGCTGGAGGTATAGTTTGGAGGTAGAATGCCCGAGTTCAATCCCCAGTACCACAAAAAAAAAAAAAAAAATAGAAAAGGGATGCATCAAGCCGGGCATGGTGGCGCACACTTGTAATCCCAGCATTCGGGAGGCTGAGACCGGAGGATCCAGGTTCGAGGCCAGCCTCAGCTACCTAGTGAGGCACTCCGCAACTTAGTGAGACCCTGTTTCAAAATAAAGAATAAAAAATAGGGCTGGGGGTGTAGCTTGGAGGTAGAATGCCCCTGAGTTCAATCCCTAGTACCGCAAAAAAAAAAAAAAAAGAAAAGGGATGCATCTTTGGTGTGTGTGTGTGTGTGTGTGTGTGTGTGTGTGTGTGTTACTGGGGATTGAACCCAAGGGCATTCTACCTCCACCCTCAACCCTATTTTTTTTTTGCAGTACTGGGGATGAACTTCGGGCATTCTACCTCCGAGCTATACCCCCACCCCTATTTTTTTATTCTTTCTTTTTAAATGGGGTCTAAGTTGCAGAAGACCTCACTAAGTAGCTAAGGCTGGTCCCAAACCTGTGATCCTCCTATCTCAGCCTCTCAAGTACTAGGATTACTCAACCCTATTTTTAGTTCTTTTTTTGCAGTAGTGGGGATTGAACCCAGGGGCATTCTATCTTTGAGCCAGGCCCCCAGCCCTACTTATTTTTTGTTTTCAAACAGGGTCTTGCTAGATTGATGAGTCTCACTAGTTGCTGAGGCTCTCCTTGAACCTGGGATCTTCCTTTCTCAGCTTCCCAAATACTGGGATCGAAAGCCTATGCCACCACACCCGCTTATTTTTATTTTAAAGCAGAGTCTCGCTAGGTTGATAAAGGCTTACTACTTGAAGCTGTCCTTGAACCTGTGATGCTCCTGTCTCAGCCTCCCAAGTACTGGGATTGTAGGTATGTGCCACCTGCCTGGCTTTTTATTTTTATTTTTGGTACTAGAGGCTGAACCCAGCGGCATTCTACCTCTGAGCTACACCCCTAGCCCTATTTTTTTTTTCTTTATTTGAAAACAGGGTCTCACTAAGTTGCGGAGGACCTCACTAAACAGCTGAGGCTGGCCTTGAACCTGTGATCCTCCTGTCTCAGCCTCCCAAGTACTTGGATTACAAAAGTGTGCCACCCCACCTAGCCTTACAGCCTCTTTTGAAATAGTTGTTTTCGCCCGGCTGAATAGTGGTTTTTATTTCTTTGAGGAACTAGGGATTAAATCCAGGGGCATTCTACCTCTGAGATACACCCCCAATTCCTATTTTTTATTCTTTATGTTGAAATAGGGTCTCACTAAGTTGTGGAGGGCCTCACTAAGTAGCTGAGGCTGGCCTCAAACCCGGATCCTCCGGTCTCAGCCTCCCAAGTACTGGGATTACAAGCATGTGCTACCCGCCTGGCTCTTTCTGTATATTAGAATTTGGGGTTTTTCAGCATCAGTGGTCACTGCCTTAAATGAAGCAAATCTAGAACATGATAGCGTTCAACAAATTGACATATATCCTGTTACGCAGCCCTGAGGAAGCTGGGCGGTACCTGGAGACCTACAAGGCCTACGAGCAGAAGCCGGCTGACCTGCTGATGGAGAAGCTGGAGCAGAACTTCCTGTCCCGGGTGAGGCTGCCCACTCCCTCCTGGGCACCTCCTGTCCTTGTCGGGGCCCCCCCACAGCTCCTGGGTAGTTGAGCTTTGCTTCTGATCCCTATGCAAGTCCATCCACTGGGCAGACTGTCTTCCCTGCCAGTCTCCCCTCCCTGACCCAAACAGTACCCAGAGGAGTCTTCTAAGTGCAAACCTGATCTTGTCCTTCAGAGCTCTGAACCCTTCCATGGCTCCCCAGTACCCTGAGGGAAAGCCGTCTTCTCCCCATGCTTTACAAGGGCAAGTGCTTCTCCCAGGCCTAGCTTGTTCCCCAGAGCATTTGCCGTTCTGTCCCCTCTGCCAGATTTCCTGCCTAATTCCATCTTTGGCATCCCAGATCTGATGCTTCTTCCTCTGGGAAGCTCTTTCTGACCCCTGGGCCAGGTCAAGTGTCCCTGCTGGGCTCCTCCACCCTAGCCCTGCCCATCTGTGTCATCACTCTCTGGTACTGTCTCCCACACTGGACTGAGAACCCCAGGAGGGCAGGGCTAGAGCCAACTTGGTCCCTGTCATGTCTCCATCACCACCCAGTACTCAGTGGGTACTTGGTGTAGAGTGAATTGTCAACTCTTGGCTCCAGTGAGGGACCCTGCCATTTGTGTCTTCCCAGTGTGACCTGGGTGTTGGCTGCCCCAGGTTCAAATCTCAGCCTTGCCAGCTCCTGGCTATGTGATGGGAAGTCACCTGGCTCCCTTCTTCCCTCAGATGGGGTTTCCCAGCTCATTGACCAGAGGCTGCCTGTAAGCTGAACAGGAACCGATGTGATGTGCCAGCACCAGGGGAGAGTGGAATTCAGGGGCTGTGCACACAAGGCCCTGACAGTCCAGTGGGCCCTCTGTCACTTCCTCCCAGGAGGACCCCAGGTCACACTGGCCATCGCTCTGCAGTGTGAGCCAGGCAGCATCCTGAGCTGCACCTGGATGATGTTTATGGATATTATTAGGATCCTCATTTGCCCAAAAATTGGCAAGGAGGTTGGTTAGCTACCTTATACTGGCTTGTGCAGGGCACAAGCCGCAGGCTGGTTTTTTTTTTTTTTTTTGGTACTGTGGATTGAACCCTGGGGTGCTCTATCTCTGAGTTACATCCCCATTTTATTTTGAGACAGGTACTTGCTAGATTGCTGAGAGTCTGGCCTCAAACCCAGGAACCTCCTTGGGAGGTCTCAGCATTGCAAATCTTAGAATTATAGGCATGCACCACCGTGCTCATTTAGTGGGCTGTTTGTGTGTGTGTGTGTGTGTGTGTGTGTGTGTGTGGTACTAGGGATTGAACCCAGGGGCATTCTACCTCTGAGCTACACCTCCAGCCCAATTTTTTTTCTTTATTTTGAAACAGGGTCTCACTAAGTTGTGGAGGACCTCACTAAGTAGCTAAGGCTGGCCGTGAACCTATAATCCTCCTTTCTCAGCCTCCCAAGTATTACAAGCGTGTGCCACCACGCCCAGCTAAGCGTGTAGGTTTTGAACCCTGGTCCACCTCCAGTACCTGTGGTATTCCCTTGGGCAGAGTGGGCTCCTTCAGATAAAGGATACTCATCTCATGTGACCCACACTATCAGCTACCTGGGGATCACTGACATGACTTTTTAATCAGTCTCCCCTCCCCCCAAGACATATTGAACGCCTCCTGCATGCCAGGCAGTCCGGAACCCAGCCAGTACTGGCCTTTCTTCTCCCATTCACTCAGCTTCTTCCTCCCCTTCCAGGTCACCGAATGCCTAACAACTGTGAAATCAGTCAACAAAACGGACAGCCAGACCCTCCTGGCCACTTTTGGAGTAAGGACCGGTGGCCTTGCCCTGACAGGCATTTTTACCCCCTTGCCTTTCCTAAGAAGCTCCCCACCCATTCCCTTCCATCTTCTTGCCTAGCCCACTCCCCTGACCCTCACCTCCTCCCAGGAATATCTTAGGTGCCTCGCCAACTGGGACAGGGTGGGGTTTTGAGCCCACTTCTCCTGTCCCTTCACTTCCACATTCCCCAGTCCCTGGAACAGCTCATCGCTGCATCAAGGGAAGACCTGGCCCTGTGTCCTGGCCTGGGCCCCCAGAAGGTAAGCACTGTGGAAAGGGCCTGAGGAGTGGGGGGCAGGAGTTAGCCTCAAATTACCCAGATCTCAGATTCCAAAATTTTAAGGTTTTGGAAGGCCCACTTATCATCTGCCTCTCTTCCAAATAGGGAAGTTGAGGCCCAAGAGGGGTGGGGACCAGCCCAACCTCACATAGTCAGGCTGGGGTAGAATCCAAATGAGTTGCTTTAGCCAGGTATAGTGGTGCAGGCCTGTAATCCCAGTACTTGGGAGGCTGAGACAGGAGCACCACAGGTTCAAGGATAGCCTCAGCAATGTAGTAAGACTCTTAGCAACCTAATGAGATCCTGTTTCAAAAACAAAAAATAAAAAGGGCTGGGGATATAGCTTGAAGGTAGAATGCCCCTGGGCCCACCCCCCCCCCCAACAGATCAGCTGCCTCTCTCCTTGCTCCCCGAGATTCCTGTCTAGGCTGGGAGAAAGTCAAAACCCCACTCCAGATGTTACAAATGGCAAATGGCTCATTTAATGGACTGGTTCGTTATTTGTCTCCCCACCCCAGGCCCGGAGGCTGTTCGATGTCCTACATGAGCCCTTCCTGAAAGTGCCCCGATGACCCCAGCTGCTGGGGGGGCCTCCTGCATAACAATAAAGTATCTCTGGGTCCACGCTCCTCCACGTGTGCTGGTGTGGTTGCTGGCTGGGGAGGGGCCCGTCTCCTGTGCTCACCTTCTCATGGCCAGGTGGCTACAGCCTTACTAGTTCCTCAGTTTCCCTGAGGGGAGTCTACACAAGATCCTGCTGTGCCTTCCTCTTCCGCTTCTTCTCCCGTCCTGTGGGAGCCACCTCCCCAGACTCCGGATTGGGCAGTACCTCTGGCATCTCCTCCTGGGGTACCATCTCTGGCACCCCAATTTCCTGACCCTGCTGCTTCTTGGTTGATCTTGGTGCTGCTCTGTCCTCGGGCTCACCTTCGGGCTCCACTGTCCCTGCTGGTGGCTCAGTCAGCCCAGTCCCTGGCTCTGTGGCTTTGTGCCTTTTCTCCTTCTTCTTCTTGGTGGATGCTAGAGCCACCTGAGGCTCACAGTCCTCCAACAGCTCAGCCGCCACCACCTCTGTTCCCAGAGGTTCCGATATCACACTTCGCCACTTTTCTTTCTTCTTCCTCTTCTTGGCGGGTACCAGGGCCATCTCGGCCTGAGGCTCAACTTCATCTGGCAGCTGGGGCTCCATCATCTCCGCTTGGAGCCCTGAAGCGCTCATCTCCGGCTCCACTGCATTTTGCCTCTTTTCTTTCTTCTTCTTCTTCATGGGGGGCAGCGGGATGGCTTCTTCCTGTGGCTCCACCTTTATCTGTGGCTGAGATTCAAATACCGTTCCCTCTATGGGCTCTGTTCCTTCCACCCCCTTTCGTCTCTTTTTCTTTTTGGTGGGGGACAGGACCATCTCCTCGGGAGACTCAGTTTTAACCACAACTTCTAGCTCCACTGCCTTTTCTTCTGGTTCTGGCATCCCCATTTCTGGCTCAACTGTTTCTGTCCCTTTGTACTTCTTCCTCTTTTTGGTGGTAGCTGGGAACTGTATGCCCAGAGGCTCTGACATCTCTGCCACAGGCTCCATCAGCTCTGGTTCTTCCAGATGTTGCTTTTTCTTCTTTTTCTTCTTCCCCATGTGCATTTCTAGGGACCCCAAAGCTGTGTCCACCTCCAGGGCCCCATGCCCATTCACTACCTCCTGAGCAGCTGAAGCCTCTGGCATCTGCCTCTTCTTTTTCCTCTTCCTGGAGGCGGGTGACTTCAGTGCCAAGGCTGACCCAGGCCCTGTGACAGGTGGGCTACCTCCAAAGGCACAGAACCGAGGCCTCAGGCCAGGGGGAATCTGTGGTGGGGGACTTGCTGGAATAGGCTGCAGAGGGATCCTTGAGAGGGACTCTTGGGGACCCTCCAGGATCCTCAGGCTGCCCTGTGGGGCTGGGGCACACATAAGTCCACCCCCAGCCTTGGCAGAGGGAGCCAGCAGAGTTGCTTCTCCAGTTCGGGGGCCACTGTTGCTGAGGACCTGATAGCGGTGTCTCTGGCCAGCCGACTTGCCCTTCACAATCTGGGAGCCAGAGAGAGGCACCAGCCGCCCGTTGAGGCTGAGGGGAGAGAGAGAGGAGAGCAGAGGCCTGGTCAGTCCTTCTCGTAAGACAAAGGAAAGGAGCTCAGACCAAACTTCTAAACAACCCCCAAGTTCAGCCTCTAGAGCGGGAGTATTCCCAGGAGGCAGAGGGACCCACTCACCAGTCTGGGGAAAAGTCTGCGGGGGCCTGGATAAGCCACAGCTCCGTATCTGGACCTGTCAACGCCTCCAAGGAGAAACCAGGGGACTCTGAGACTGGGGGGGTCGCGGTAAAGTCGGGGGGACAAGAGAAACGAGCAGCACCTGCGGGAGAAGAGGAAACGAGGGTCTGTTGACACGTCCAGTCCTGAAGAGCGCCAGTCAGTCCACTGGTCCCCTCGTGAGCGCTCCATTCCCCTCCCTCTGGTCTCTCCGCTGCCCATCTGTTCCCCGGAGGCGTCCTTCCCACTCTCGGGCCTCCCTTCTCTTCATCGATATTTCCCCCTAAGATACTCTCTCTCGGTCCAAACTCCCGTCCCCTCGTTGGGAGTACCCTCTCTCCGCAGGCCCCGTCTCTGGAGGTGCCCTTTTTTCACCAGCACTTTCCTCGGGAACCCTTTTCTCTCTCTACCAGCTCTCCCTCCGCGCCCCGTCCACACGCCCGCTCACCGCTGGACCCGGTGCCCTCCATCCCGAGATCCACGCAGCACACAGACCCGGCAGCCCAAGCTGCGCCGAAACCTGCTGCTGACCACGTGGACCCGAGGGGGTGTGGCCTCATCCGGAAGCGCCCAAGCAGCGTGGGAGCGCGGGGGCCGTCACCCGGCGCCTCTTCGCTTTATTGAGCAGAACTGGGGAAACTTGCAAAAGTACAGAACAGACAACCGAGGAAGACGTTTTTCCCAAAATCTACTCCAGAAACAGACTGATTTGCTCTGTTTCGGGAGTCTGAGCGGCACCAGGTCTCGACGGTCTTCCCCCACATTGTCTCAGACATGGTTTAGTCTAACACCGCCTTAAAGGGGCAGTCGTAGTGCTAGACCAAACTCTTAAAGAGACAGGAAGATCGATTGGACCAAAATTCTTGAAGAGGCAGGTAAGAATCCTGGTTGGCAGGGCTGTGCTTTCAGCGCTGGAATCACTTCTGGGTAGGCCTAGATGCTTAAGAAGTTTAGGACTTGAGTGGGAGAGTTTGGAAAACGGAGGAATGGGGGAGTATCTCTCCCGAAGGGCTTGAAGTTCCAGAGAGGGGCGGGGCCTCTGGACTTTGGGGTAGCGGGAAACACAAGGGAGGAGCTTGATGATCTGGGGGTGGAGCCTTGGACCCCGCAGCGGGCTGCGCGTGGAGCGGTGCGGATAAGGGGCGGGGCTTGTGGATCAAAAGAGACTTATAGATGCCTTCGAGAGTCTAGTCTCCTGCGTGAGAAACATTCCCTATGGCTTTGAGGAAGGGAGAGGGGACCGAAGTCCCGATCGCCAACCTCTCCTGCCCTAGGCGCGAGTAAACAGCGGCACGTGGACGTGGATTTAGGGGATGCGCCCACGCCCCTTCCCACCAGGACGGCACCGCGTGGGGCGGCGGGTGGAGCCGCGGGACCGTGGCTAGACAGGGTGACCCGACTGCATTCCTGGCCGGTGTGTCAGCGCCGCTTCCCGCCCCCTCTGCCAAGATTTCGGATCCTATTCCAGAGTTGGGGTGCCCCCTCTTCTCTTGTGGCGTTTCAGAGCAGAGGGAGGGTCAAGGGGAAGGGGAAGTGTTCTTTCCGTCAGGGATCTCCAGACAGCCCCCTCCCCCGCGTGGGCGAGAGAGACTCCGGGGCGCCGCCCCTGCGGACTCCGAGACTACAGTTCCCAGAGGATTAGAGGTGGGGAGGCACCAGAGGTTGGTCGCGGGTGCTATTGGGGATTGTAGTCCACCCCGCGCCCCGACTTCGGACAAATTCTGTACAAATCCTACCCGCCCCTTTTCACCAACAGAGAGATTGGGGCTCAGAGACTCGAGGGGGATGCTGACTTAGCGAGGCTCTCTTCTCGCCCTAGAAGGGGGCGTGTGAATTCCCCCCAGTCTCCCATCTACCCCTGAGGTGGCATCCAAATCTTCACTCGGGAGGGGGGAAACTGAGCCTGGAGGGGTGGGGAACGGCTCAGGAGTCCGTCTGCCGCGTTCACACGAGTTGGGAGTCTCGGCTCCTCTGATTATCACCCGCCAGGTCGCCCTCAGCTTCAGGTCCTTGCTCTTCCAGTCTGTGAAATGGATTTGGGTGAATCCAAATAGGAATGTCTCAGTCTTTGTCCTGCCCCTCCGGGACTACAAGTCCCAAGGTGCTCAGTGCGACCTCGGCTCCCCCTCCCCTGCAGGACCCGCCTCCCTCCAGTCCGAGTCACGTCGTCTAACCTGTTCCCGGTGCCAGCCCCGCCCCGTCCTCCGCTCCCCGCAGCAGGAGCCGGAGCCGGAGGAAGCCCCCCGGTGCCAGGATCTGCTCCGGACCCGTGAGTTTCACCCTCCCGGGGCCCAGCAGCCCTGGAGGAACCCTACACCGCGTCCCTGGGAGGACTGGGAGGGGACTTTGGATGCCGGGTCTCGGGCTTGATTTGGGGTGCGCAGACGCCAGGGTCCCTGGAAAGAGAACTAGGATGCCTGATTTACTGGGTGGAAGGAGAGGGGGCTCGGATGCCCGAGTTCTTGGAATGGAGGGCTCAGAACCCTTGGTCCCGGGAAGACATTGGAGATGGAAAGCCACTGGAATTGGGAGCTCTCGAAAGTCTGCGTCCTTGGGCAGTATTGGGGTCTCGGATCTCTGAATCTGAGACAGACATGGGAGACTCGGACGGTGCGGCTCTGGAATGGGGGATCACCCTGTCCTCCAATTGCCTTTCCCACTGAGGCTCTCGGTCTCTGAGCAGAATTAAGGGTGGGGCAGGGATAGTGGAACCTGAGTCTCTCAAATGGAGCAGAACAAGTACCCGGGGTACTCCGAAGGCTGTGTCCCGCCCTCCCCCCCCCTCCGGCTCAAGGGTGGGGGCAGGGGGTGAGAAAACCAGGGCAGCTCTCCAACCTCCTCTGTGCCGCTGAGCGAACCCCAACATGTCATTAACCCGGGAGTCAGACCTGCCTAACCAGAGGAGGGGCATCCGCCCCAGGGCGCCCCCTGGCGGAGGCGAGGGGCTTCCCATTGCCCCGCGAGGGTAGGAAATATCTGGGGTTTGCAGAGGTCGTTCTAGAGTGCTGGAGTTGGATTCTGGGAGACTTGTGTGGCCAGGCACTTATGCATTACCCAGAGAAAAGTATAAGCTGAGGCTTAGGTGACATAGGCAGCAGAGTTGGGGGGTCAGGATTTGACCTCCTCTTTCTTCTTCTGGGAGCTGGGGGGGGGGCGGGATTCCATGGAATTATTATTTTTTTTTTTCGGTACTGGGGATTGAACTCAGGGGCATTCTACCTCCGAGCTATACCCCCAGCCCTATTTTTTATTCTTTATTTTGAAACCGGGTCTCACTAAGTTGCAGAGTACCTCACTAGGTAGCTGAGGCTGGCCCCGAACCCGAATCCTCCGGTCTCAGCCTCCCGAATGCTGGGATTACAAGCATGCGCCACCATGCCCGGCTTCCATGGGATTTTTAAAAACTAACCTTCTTCCAGGGGCTTCTGGCCCTGACCCTGAGGTAAGAAATGTCACCTCCACTTCCACTGTCTGACCTGTGGTATTGCAAGAGATAAGAGAGGGATAGAAGCTAATTCTGGAGGTGTCTCTCTGTCCTTGAGGCTGGGGGAGGGCAGGGGCGGGCAGGCACCTCCCTCTGTCCCTCTCCCCCCCCCATGTGTCATGTGGGGGGATTAAACAGGGAGGGGGGCAACCGGTGAATTGACTTTGCTAATGTTTGGCTTGAAGGCGTTTGGTGACAGCCTGAAATGAAATTAAAAATAATAACTGTGGCTGCCAAACCAGGGCTCATGCCATGCCAGGCTCAGGTCTGGCCCCTGGACAAGATAGATCCCATTGTCTAGCGAAGTCTCAGGTGACAGCCCAAAGGTAGGACCTGCAAGTTCCACCTTTAATGAGATTTGCTGACCCCAGGAAAGGACTCCTCCCTACTAGAGAGGAAACTGAGGCAGACACTCTGGGCTTTTGTCAGATTCTGTCTGGAATCTTCCAGGATTCTCCCCGCTCTAGTCCCCAAATTACTAGGGATGATCACTGGCCAGAACTCAGAAATGTACAAGGAGATCCGGGCGTGGTGGTACATGCTTGTAATCCCAGTTCTTAGGAGGCTGAGACAGGATTGCAGGTTCACAGCCATCCTCATTAGTTTATCGAGGCTCTCAGCAACTTTAGAGAGACTTCCTTCCTTCCTTCCTTCCTTCCTTCCTTCCTTCCTTCCTTCCTTCCTTCCTTCCTTCCTTCCTTCCTTCCTGTGGTACTGGGTATTGAGATGAGCCTAGGGACATTCTACCTCTGAGCTATACCCCCAGCCCTATTTTATTTTTATTTTTTTGCGGTACTGGGGATTGAACTCAGAGGCGTTCTACCTTCGAGCTACACCCCCAGCCCTATTTTTTTATTCTTTATTTTGAAACCGGGTCTCACTAAGTTTCGGAGTGCCTCACTAAGCAGCTGAGGCTGGCCTTGAACTCGGATCCTCCGGTCTCAGCCTCCCAAATGCTAGGATTACAAGCGTGCGCCACCATGCCCGGCTCCCCAGCCCTATTTTTAAATTTTTATTTTGAAACAGGGTCATACTAGGATGATAAGACTCTCACTACTTGCTGAGGCTGTCCTCGAACCTGTGATCCGATCTTCCTGTCTCAGCCTCCCAAGTACTCGGATTATAAGCTTGTGCCACCACGCTTCGCTGTGAGATCTTGTTTCAAAATAAAAAAAGAAAATGGGGCTGAGGGTATAGCTCAAAGTACAACTCCTCTGGGTTCAAAAATGAAAAGATTGAGAGGCTGAGACCGGAGGATCCGGGTTCACGGCCAGCCTCAGCTACCTAGTGAGGCCCTCCGCAACTTAGTGAGACCCTGTTTCAAAATAAAGAATAAAAAAAAAATAGGGCTAGCCGGGCGTGGTGGCGCTCGCTTGTAATCCTAGCATTTGGGAGGCTGAGACCGGAGGATCCGGGTTCACAGCCAGCCTCAGCTACCTAGTGAGGCACTCCGAAACTTAGTGAGACCCTGTTTCAAAATAAAGAATAAAAAATAGGAGCCAGGCGTGGTGGCGCACGCTTGTAATCCCAGCATTCGGGAGGTTGAGACCGGAGGATCCGGGTTCGCGGCCAGCCTCAGCTACCTAGTGAGGCACTCCGCAACTTAGTGAGACTCGGTTTCAAAATAAAGAATAAAAAATAGGGCTGGGGGTATAGCTCGGAGGTAGAATGCCCCTGAGTTCAATCCCCAGTACCGCCAAA
>PVLC010024573.1:7375-24598 GCA_004027655.1 Graphiurus murinus | reverse complement strand
CGGGCGTGGTGGCGCATGCTTGTAATCCCAGCATTCGGGAAGCTGAGACTGGAGGATCCGGGTTCACGGCCAGCCTCAGCTACCTAGTGAGGCACTCCGCAACTTAGTGAGACTCGGTTTCAAAATAAAAGAATAAAAAATAGGGCTGGGGGTATAGCTCGGAGGTAGAATACCCCTGAGTTCAACCCCCAGTACCGCAAAAAAAAAAAAAAAAAAAAAAAAAATATTACAGGCAGCCGGGCGTGGTGGCACACACTTATAATCCCAATACTCGGGAGCCTGAGACAGCGTCCCAAGTATTGAGATTACAGGAATGCACCACCAAGCCCAGCTTAAAACAAATAATTTGATTCTACATTCCTTGTGGGACATACCCCAGGATAAAAGAACTGCAATACACTCATATGTTCATATATATAGTTTATGCATGTAAAATCTTAAGAACTATTTTTGATAATTATACTGCTGGTAGAGTTTGGGTATATTATTCTGAGACTGTTGGTGTGTATAGAAGGATAAGGCAAAGGAGCGGTTATACTGGTGTTACAGAGAATCACTGACAGTAGTATATCATGTACTTGCTGGCTGTGTAAGGCCTCCACCCTTGGAAGTATGGAGGCCGACGGCTTGGCCAAGGTGCTGGCCCTGGGCCCAACCAAGGCAGTGGGCCCGGCCCTATGCATATGTAGAAACGGTGGGCATGGAAGTGCTAACATAGGATAGAACATAGCCAAGGGGACAGGAAAACCTCTAAAACACAGTGACTTGTTGGCACTGTCACTCAGTTTCGGGTGTGGTCATGCCTCCAACATGCCTCTATATTGATTATATTGACCTTTTGCCAAAAAGTAAAGAACATAAATATGCTTTAACGTGTGTAGACACAGATACTAGCCTTCCTCAAGCCTTTCCTAGCAAGAGTGCTAACCAAACTGCCACTATCAAAAGTCACAAGAAGGGTGAGGTAGGGTACCTGGGTTGCAGAGGTGGTGACGGCCACCCAGCTTGCAGGACGGGCTGTCCAGGATTGGGCCAGTCGCATGATATATCACAGCGCTTCCATCTGCCACATCACCCTCAGGTGGCAGGGTTGACAGAGACAAAGCACAGCTTATAAAGCAACAGGTACCAGCCCTGTTAGGCAAACCTACCTGGGCCGGAGAAGGATTATTAAGTTCAATACCTATGCAGGTGTCATGCTGCCTCTTATGAGTGCCCACGGCTCTGGCCCCATCCCCAAGTCCATTGGTGTCCACGCTACACGTCGAGCTGCTACACTGCTGTTTCACACACCGAAAACAATACCCAGGAAAGGGGATGAGTCAGGGGGGGCTCAATGGCTTCTTCCCTCCAATAGGTTGACTTTCTTTTCTTTCCTTTTCTTTTTTTCCTCCTTCCTTCCTTCCTTCCTTCCTTTCTTCCTTCCTTCCTTCCTTCTTTCCTTCCTTCCTTCCTTCCTTCCCTCTTTCCCTCCCTCCTCCCTCCCTCCCTTCCTTCCTTCCTTCATGTGAGTGTATAGTACTGGGGATTGAACCCAGGGGCATTCTATCTCTGAGCTACACCCCTAGCCCTGTTTTGTTTTTATTTGGAAGCAAGGTCTCACTAAGTTGCACAGGGCCTCGATAAATTGCTGAGACTGGCTAGGAAACTGCAATCCTCCTATGTCAGCCTCCCAGGTACTAGGATTACAGGCGTGCACCACCACACCGGGCAGGGTTAGCTATCTCCGAGTGAGGAGTCTTTGGCCCTCCTATCTCTGTCCCCATTGAACCTGTTGGACTCTGGACCTGCATGCCTTATACCCTGGGTGGACTAAAGAAAATACCTCAGGGCATGACGGCCAGCCTCCTGGTCTAGCATGCCATTCGACATCAGTTTGGGAAGTCACTCATGGATGTTGGCCATGTTGGCCAAAGGGTATGGTGTGCACCACCGCATCCGTCCCCAGCTGCTGCCACCGTGTGGTCTAAGATGACACCTCCAGGACTATCCTGCTGGATAGTACAGATTCACTCTTACAGGTCCCTACTAAATATTTATTTTTCCATCCATAACTGTGGTCTTTTGCTGTTTTTTCTACAACCTGTGTTTATATCAAAATCAAATATCATGTCCATATCCCTGATGTCAGTGCTAATTTATCTACTCTGTGTGTGTGTGTGTGTGTGTGTGTGTGTGTGTGTGTGTGTGTGTGGTATGTGGTTGGTACTGGGGATTGAACAGAGGGGCATTCTACCTCTGGGATACACCCCCAGACCTATTTTATTTATATTTATTTATTTATTTTTGTGGTACTGGGGATTGAACTCAGGGGCATTCTACCTTCGAGCTACATCCCCAGCCCTAATTTTTATTCTTTATTTTGAAACAGGGTCTCACTAAGTCATGGCAGGCCTCACTAAGTAGCTGAGGCTGGCCTCGAACCTGGATCCTCCTGTCTCAGCCTCCCAAGTACTAGGATTACAAGCATGTGCCACCATGCCTAGCTAATCTACTCATATCACATGTAAAAATGCAAAGCAATGCCTTGTCTGATCCTGCCCCTTCTTTTTTTGGGACTGTAGATTGAACCAAGGGGCATTCTAGCTCTGAGCATACACCCCTAATCCTTTTTAAATTTTATTATTATTATTTAAATTTTTTTCCATACTGGGGATGGAACCCAGGGGAACTCTACCTCCGGACTATGCCCCCAGTCCTATTTTTTATTCTTTATTTTGAAACAGGGTCTCACTAAGTTGCAGAGGGCCTCACTAAGTAGCTGAGACTGATCGCAAACCCATATCCTCCGGTCTCAGTCTCCCATGTACTGCGATTACAAGCATGGGCCACCACGCCCAGCATTATTTAAATTTTGAAACAGGTTATTGCTAAATTGCTGAGGCTGGCCTTGAAACTACAATCCTCCTGTCTCAGTCTCCCAAGTACTGGGATTGCAGGTGTGCACTACCACACCCGGCTTGATCCTGCCCCTTCTATGAGAGACATACTAGGTCACTGATTTGGTTACTGGGACCCTGAAATAAATGATGGTTACTTTCATGCACATAGCTGTTTTCTGTTCCTTTCCATGCAGGTGCCTGCACTGCTGCTGTGCTGTGGACCCTGTTTACAAGCCTCGGCACACCATGGAAGAGAGGAGCATGAGAGGTTGTAAGAGCCAGCTATGAGGGATAGAATGCCAGGATTCACCTTGACCTCATGGCTGCTGTCTTGCATCATAACCAAGACTGTCCCATGCCATAAACAAACAAAACCTTTAAAGTGGTAGATAGAGCTTTATAGCTGCACCCTGGCACCATCAGTGCCAGCAATGTGCTTGACTTTGTGTTTTTTTGTTTTGGTACTGGGAATTAAACCAAGGTGCTACCTCTGAGCTACACACCCAGCCCCTTTTTATTTTTTATTTTGAAACAGGATCTCCCTAAGTTGCTGAGGGTCTTGCTAAGTTGCTGAGGCTGGCCTTGAACCTGCAATCTTCCTGTCTCAGCCTTCCAAGTATTGAGAGGTCTGTGCCACTGCACCTGGCTTCTGATGTCCTTGATATCAGCTTGAGATAAACCAGATACATTCCAGCTTGGCTGTACTCTTCTCCTGAACACCAGAAGCTCCCTCCTGCTGGGCGTGGTGGCGCATGCTTGTAATCCCAGTACTTGGGAGGCTGAGTCCAGAGGATCACAGGTTCTTAGCTAACCTCAGCCACTTAGTGAGGCCCTCCACAACTTAGTGAGACCCTGTTTCAAAATAAAGAATAAAAAATAAAGCTGAAGGGTGTAGCTGTAGCTTGGAGGTAGACTGCTCCTGGGTTCAATCCCCAGTTCTGCAAAAAAAGTTCCTTCCTTCTGACCTGAAGCAGAGTCCACAGATCTTACTTTCACTCAGGGCCACACTTCTGTCAGTAAATCCTTAATAAATTGCACTCTGAACAATACTGGATCTGTCTGCCTCTTTCTTTGATCACATGGTACCTGGTGGCCAGTTCTCATGCATGGGGACTGGGTAGTTCCAGAATGTTCTTATTAAAAGGACACAGGAGAAGCTGGGCGTGGAGGCGCACGCTTGTAATCCCAGCATTTGGGAGGCTGAGACTGGAGGATCTGGGTTCGCAGCCAGCCTCAGCTACTTAGTGAGGCACTCTGCAACTTAGTGAGAACCTGTTTCAAAATAAAGAATAAAAAATAGGTCTGGGGGTATAGCTCAGAGGTAGAATGCCCCTGAGTTCAATCCCCAGTACCGCAAAAAAAAACAAACAAACAAAAAAAACTCTCCCATCCTTCACCCCCATAAATTCTGATTCTATAGATATGAAATGGGAGCCCAATCATCTGGCTTTTTTTTTTTGGTTCAGGGGATTGAGCCCAGGGCCATTCTACCTTTCAGCTGATTCTCTTTATTTTTCTCTTTCTCCTCCTCCTCCTCCTTTTCTTTTCTTTTTAAAAAAATTTTTTTTTTATTTTTGCGGTACTGGGAATTGAACCCAGGGGCATTCTACCTCCAAGCTACACCTCTAGTTCTATTTTTTTATTCTTTATTTTGAAACAGGGTCTCACTAAGTTGTGGAGGGCCTCACTAAGTAGCTTGAGGCTGGTCGAGAATCCAGATCCTCTGGTCTTAGCCTTGCAAGTACTGAGATTACAAGCGTGCACCACCATGCCCAACTCTTTCTTTCTTTTTTATGGTGCTGAGGATCAAGTCCAGGACTTTGTACATGCCAAGCAGGCACTGTACCAATGAGCTACCTCCCCTTCTCCTCCTTCTCCTCCTCCCCCTCTTCCTCTTCCTCTTTTACTATAAGTTGAACCCAGAGGCATTCTACCTCTGAGCCAAACCTCCAGCCCCCCCCCCCCCCTTTTTGCAGTACTGGGGATTGAACTCAGGGGCATTCTACCTCCGAGCTATACCCTCAGCCCTATTTTTTTATTCTTTATTTGAAACAGGGCCTCACTAAGTTGCAGATGCCTTGATAGGTAGCTGAGGCTGGCCTCAAACCGGGATCCTCTGGTCCCAGCCTCCCGAATGCTGGGATTACAAGCATGCACCACCATGCCTGGCTCTGTTTTCTTTTTTTTGTACTGGGTATTGAACCAAGGGGCTACACTCTCAGCCCAATTTTATTTTTATTTGGAAACAGGATCTTTCTTAGGTTGATGAGAGTCTCACTATTTGCTGAGGCTGTCCTGGGACCTGTGATCCTCCTGTCTCAGCCTCCCAAGTACTGGGGTTACAAGCATGTGCCACCAAACCTGGCTTTCCTGTTTTCAATTCTAAAGTTTCTCAGCACCAGGCGTTGAGAAAGTTTCTCAGCTGCAGAAGATGCAGTTAAACACTAGTATCTAAAATATTCTCTGGCTGTAAATCCTCATTTCCAGGGAGAGTAGCCTATAGCATTTACAGAGTGAGACTGGCCATGAGATTTGCTAAAGGCGGTCTTTTCTAAAAGCCATCATTGCCAGGTAATATCAAGTCCTTTCTAGAGTTGGTCTATAAAACTTATTTGAAGAAAATGGGAGTTCCTATCACTTCCCAAATGATAAATAACTCAGAAAGGGCACTTGGCTAGCAGTCAGGAAACCTGCACACAGTCTTGGCTTTACACTTCTTCATTCTGATATCCTCATGGTAAAGTGAGATTCATGATACTCCCCTGCCTGTTTAACTGACAGAGTGGTTGTAAGAATTAAAGTACACAAATACAAGGCATTGTTATCCACTATACAAATGTAAGGTAAAAACTATGATGCCTTTGTTCTAGACATCTTTATTCAAACCTGAGACTGCGGAGTTGTGACTATTCTACTTAATGAGGTTGAAAAAGTGGAGTTGGGCATGGTGGCACATGACTATAAACCCAACAATTGGGAGGCTGAGGCAGGAGGACTGCAAGTTTAAGGCCAGCCTAGGCAACATTGGGAGACCCTGTCTCAAAATAAAAAATAAAAGGTCTGGGAATATAGCTCAGTGATAGAGCACTCTGATACTGAAAAGGAAGGAAGGAAGGAAGGAAGGAAGGAAGGGAGGGAGGGAAGGAGGGAGAGAGGGAGGAAGAAAAGAAGGAAGGAAGGAAGGAAGGAAAAAAGGAAAAAAGGAAAGAAGGAAGAGAAAGAGGGGAGGGAGGGAGGATGAGAAAGAAGGGAGGAAGTGCTTCTTATAAAAATAATTTATTTAGCTGAGTATGGTGGTGCACCCCTGTAATGCTAGTACTTGGGAGGCTGAGAAAGGAGGACCACAGGTTCATGGCTAGCCAGCAAGCCCCTCCAAACTCAGTAAGACTCTATTTCAAAATAAAATATAAGCCAGGCATGGTGGCACACCCTTGTAATCCCAGTACTTGGGAGGCTGAGACAGGAGGATCGCAGGTTCGCGGCCAGCCTCAGCTACTTAGGGAGGCCCTCTGCAACTTAGTGAGACCCTGTTTCCAAATAACGAATAAAAAATAGGGTTGAGGGTGAAGCTCTGAGATAGAATGGCCCTGGGTTCAATCCCCAGTACCAAAAATAAAATAAAATAAAATAAAAAATAAATAAAATAGGGCTGGGGTTGTAGCTCAGAGGTGAATGCCTCTGGGTTCAATCCCCAGCACCACACACACACACACACACACACACACACACACACAAATTAAATCTGGGTGTGGTGATGTATGTTTATAATCCTAGAACTTGGGAGCCCGAGACTGGAGGATCACAGGTTTAAGGACAGCCTCAGCAATTTAGTGAGGCTCTTAGCAACCTAGTGAGATCCTGTTTTCAAATAAGAAATACAATTGGTCTGGGGATGTAGCTCGGAGGTAGAATGTCTCTGGGTTCAATTCCGTACCACAAAACAAAACAAAATATTTCAACTTCATATATTATAAATTAGAATTATGCAAGCTCCACATATAGAGCACATAGAGTAGTATCAAGTTTGGGACACCAGTAGGATACTACTGTATGTAAGCGGTTGAAGACTCAAAGTATGGATACGCATAGCAATCTAAATAGATGCTACAAATTTCTGCAAAACATGCCTAAAAATGTTCTTTGGCAGATGCTTCCAAACTCCTTCTGAATTACAGCTTTTGAACAAAACAAAACAAAAAAACCAATAGATTTGGACCAGAGATATCTAAAACCTCTTCCACCCCCACAACTGTCTTTACTTAGTACTAAATTTAGAGCAGATGGAGAAACCAGCAAGCAAGACAATGCCTGCATCTGCTAATAAATTAATACTGCTGAGCCAAGCAAGCAGAGGAATTGCAAGTGGTCTGTACATGTTAGCAGAGCTACAAATAATGACAGAGTTCCTGCTTTTGAGGAATTTATAATATCTATAATTTATCTTATTTTGTTTTTAATTTCTGTGTGTGTGTGTGTGTGTGTGTGTGTGTGTGTGTGTGTGTGTACCTTGGGGTTGAACCCAGGGGCATTCTACCTTCGAGCTACATCCCCAGCCCTATTTTTCATTCTTTATTTTGAAACAGGGTCTCACTAAGTTTCGGGGGGCCTCACTAAGTAGCTGAGGCTGGCCGAGAACTTGTGATCCTCCTGTCTCAGCCTCCCAAGTACTGGGATTACAAGTGTGCGCCACCACACCCGGCTGGTTTTCAGTTTTTAATTTTTATTTATTTTGTGTGTGTGTGTGTGTGTGGTACTTGGGATTGAACTCAGGGGCATTCTACCTCTGAGCTACACCCTAATCCTACCTTTTATTCTTTATTTTGAAACAGGATCTCACTAAGTTGCAGAGGGCCTCACTAAGTAGCTGAGGATGGCCGTGAATCTGTATCCTCCAGTCTCAGCCTCCCAAATGCTGGGATTACAAGCATGGGCCCGGCTGGTTTTCATTTTTTTTTTTTTTTTTTTTTTTGGTTCTGGGGATTGAACTCAGAGGCATTCTACCTCCGAGCTATACCCCCAGCCCTATTTTTTATTCTTTATTTTGAAACTGAGTCTCACTAAGTTGCAGAGTGCCTCACTAAGTAGCTGAGGCTGGCCGCGAACCCGGATCCTCCGGTCTCAGCCTCCCGAATGCTGGGATTACAAGCGTGTGCCACCACGCCCGGCTTGGTTTTCATTTTTTAAATAGGGTTTCACTATGTTAGCCAGGCTGGCCTTGAACTCCTGGACTCCAGAGATCCTCCTGCTTCAAATTCCTGAGTAACTGGCACAAAAAGTAAAAAATCATATGCTCTCCCTAATATGCAGAAGCTAGGGAGAAAGTGGATCATAAGAGGGACTCTAGATGAAGGAGAAACCTTAGATGAGCAAAGAAGGTGACTTAATGGAAGGGGACGGTAGGGGTGTTAACACCCTAATGCACGTGATGTACTTTCACAAACATATCAAAGTCAATCACTAAACTGAGCTTGAGAAGGAGGGCAGGGGAGGGGTTGGGGTGGGAATTGGGGAAGGGTTAAATGAGAAATGTGTGCATGTATGCCTTTACCAGCTTGTACCCACCCAAGATGTATGATTACAATGCACCAATTAAAAAAAAAAAAAATCCTGAGTAACTGGGATTACAGGCATGCATCGCTGTGCCTGGCTAAATTATATGTTTAAAGAAAAATTTTTTATAACTTTATCTAAAATTAAAATTATTTTCTTATGTTTTTATGATCTATATCTATATGTCTTTTTATATTCCTCATATAAGTTTTGTTTTGTTTTTTGGTTGAACCCAGGGGCATTCTACCTCCCAGCTACACTCCTCATCCCTATTTTTTTTTTTTTTTGCGGTACTGGGGATTGAACTCAGGGGCCTTCTACCTCTGAGTTACAATCCCATACAATCCCAGTCCTATTTTTTATTCTTTATTTTGAAACCGGGTCTCACTAAGTTGCAGAGGGCCTCAGTAGGTAGCTGAGGCTGGCTGCAAACCCGGATCCTCTGGTCTTAGCCTCCCAAACGCTGGGATTACAAGCATGCGCCACCACGCCTGGCTTTCTCATCCCTATTTTATTCTTTATTTTGAAGCAAGGTCTCACTAAGTTGCGGAGGACCTCACTGACTTGCTAAGACTGGCCACAAACCTGTGACCCTCCTGTCCCAGACTCCAAAGTACTGGGATTACAAGCATGTGCCACCATGCTTGGCTTCATATAAGTGTTTTTGTAGATTGTGTGTGTATGTGTGTATATATGTGTTACTGGGGGTGGGACCCAGGTCCCTTCTACCTCCAGGTTACACCCCCAGCCCTATTTTTTATTCTTTATTTTTGAAACAGGGTCTCACTAAATCGCAGAGGGCCTCACTAAGTAGCTGAGGCTGGCTGGGAACCCAGATCCTCCCGGTCTCAGCCTCCCAAATGCTGGGATTACAAGCGTTCGCCACCACGCCCGGCTCCCAGCCCTATTTCATTGTTAATTGGAAACAGGGTCTTGCTAAGTTGCTGAAAGCCTCACTAAATTGCTGAGGCTGATTTCTTTTTTTTTTTCTTTTGTGGTACACCCCCAGCCCTACTTTTTATTTTTATTTTGAAACGGGGTCTCACCTAGGTTGATGAGAGGCTCACTACTTGCTGAGACTGTCCTTGAGCCTGGGATCCTCCTGTCTCAGCTTTCCAAGTACTGGGATTACAGGCATGCACCACCATGCCTGGCTAGAAATACTTTTAATATTCTATCACTGGATCAACTGATGTCTAGAAATATTTTTAATAATCTGTTACGGGATTAACTGGTGAATGAATGGATAAATAAAATATGATATAGCCATACAATTGAACATTATTTGGCCATAAAAAGAAATAAAGAACTGATACAACATGGATACATCTGGAAAATATTATACTAAGTGAGCAAAACTAGTCACAAAGGACCAGGTTGTACAATTCCATATATATGAACTGTCCAGGTTAGACAAATCTAGAGGCAAAAATAAATAAATAAATAAATAAATAAATAAATAAAGGTTGTCTATCACTAGTGGTTTGGAGAAGTGGGAGTGACTGACTGCCAGAGTATGGGATTTTTTGGGGGAGATGAATATAAATATTCTAAAATTGATAGTGGTAATGGTTGTACAACTCTATGAATGTATAAAAAACCATTCAATTGTATGGTATGTGAATTAGAACTCTATAAGATTGTTTTAAAAATCTATCATGCCGGGTGTGGTGGTGCACACTTGTAATCCCAGCATTCGGGAGGCTGAGACCGGAGGATCCGGGTTCGCGGCAGCCTCAGCTACCTAGTGAGGCACTCCGCAACTTAGTGAGACTCGGTTTCAAAATAAAGAATAAAAAATAGGGCTGGGAGCCGGGCGTGGTGGCGCACGCTTGTAATCCCAGCATTCGGGAGGCTGAGACCGGAGGATCCGGGTTCGAGGCCAGCCTCAGCTACCTAGTGAGGCACTCCGCAACTGAGTGAGACTCGGTTTCAAAATAAAGAATAAAAAATAGGGCTGGGGGTATAGCTTGGAGGTAGAACGCCCCTGAGTTCAATTCCTAGTACCGCAAAAAACAAAACAAAACAAAAATAGGGCTGGGGGTGTAGCTCGGAGGTAGAATGCCCCTGAGTTCAATCCCCAGTCCCGCAAAAAAAAAGAAAAGAATTTAAAAAAACTATCATTATGGGTTCAATTCCATCACCAACAGGGAAAGTTGTTTTTTGGTTTTCTTTTTTTTTTTTTAATCTATCGCTGAGTCTGGTGTGGTGGAGCACGCTTGTAATCCCAGCATTTGGGAAGCTGAGACCGGAGGGTTCGGGTTCGCGGCCAGCCTCAGCTACTTAGTGAGGCACTCCACAACTAAGTGAGACCCTGTTTCAAAATTAGAATAAAAAATAGGACTGGAGGTGTGCTCAGAGGTAGAATGCTCCTGGGTTCAATCCCCAGTACCGCAAAAAATAAATAAATTGGAAACTATGTAATTTGCAAAAGAATTTGCTACCTAATCACTCCAGTTATTTCAACTTCAATACAAGTTTTTGTTTTTGTTTTTGTTTGGCACTGGGGATTGAACCCAGAGGCATTCTACCTCTAAGCTACACCCCCAGCACAATTTTATATCTTTTTTGGAAACAGGGTCTCACTAGCTTGCTGATAGACTCGCTAAATTGCCAAGGCTGGCTTTGAACCTGTGATCCTCCTGTCTCAGCCTCCCAAGTACTGGGATTACAAGCGTGCACCACCACATCCGGCTCCCAGCCCTATTTCTTTAATTTTTTAAAATTTTTATTTATTTATTTTTTTGTGGTACTGGGGATTGAACCTGGAGGCATTCTACCTTCGAGCTACACCCCCAGCCTGATTGTATTTCTTATTCTGAAACAGTGTCTCATTAGGTTGATGAGAGTCTCATTACTTGCTAAGGCTGTCCATGAACCTGTGATCCCCCTGTCTCAGCCTCCCAAGTACTGGGATTACAAACGTGTGTCACCACGCCAGGCTTTAAGTTTTATTTTGAAAAATGGTCTCTCTAGGTTGATGAGAGTCTCACTACTTGCTGAGGCTGTCCTCGAACCTGCAATCCTCCTATCTCAGCCTCTCAAATACTGGGATAACAAGCGTGTGCCACCATGCCCCGCCCAGTATTTCAACTGTCCCTTTCTTTGGTATCCTGGAGGATACAAAATAATATGTAGCATGACAGTACCAGCAGGACACTTTGACCACACTAGTTTTCAGGAAGATCAATTTTAGAAAATATTTCCCATGGAAGCACGTCTGTGTATCCTTAGAAAAGGCTTTTCGTATCCCCAGGGTATAAATATACTGAAGACCGCTGCGCTGGGCTATACTGCCCATCGGGACAGCATGAGGGGGAGGAAATGGTGCACTGCAGTCTCTATGTGCTGTATGAAAATGTGTTCCATAGCTGGGCTTGGTGGCGCATGTTTGTAATCCCAGCATTTGGGAGGCTGAGACAGAAGGATCGAAGGTTCGCAGCCAGCCTTGGCTACTTAGTGAGGCCCTCTGAAACTTAGTGAGACCCTGTTTCAAAATAAAGAATAAAAAATAGGACTGGGGGTGTAGCTCGGAGGTAGAAGACCACTGGATTCAATCCTCAGTACACACACACACACACACACACACACACACACACACACACACTCACGCAAAACGTATTCCACAAAGGCCTTAAGAAGCCAGTTGGGAAGCCGGGTGTGGTGGCGCACACTTGTAATCCCAGCATTCGGGAGGCTGAGACCAGAGGATCCGGGTTCGTGGCCAACCTCAGCTACCTAGTGAGGCACTCCGCAACTTAGTGAGACTCGGTTTCAAAATAAAGAATAAAAAATAGGGCTGGGGGTATAGCTCGGAGGTAGAATGCCCCTGAGTTCAACCCCCAGTACCGCCAAAAAAAAAAAAAAAAAAAAAAAAAGAAGCCAGTTGGGATCAGCACTGGGGTGGCCAACCAAGACCTGGGAACTTGTACAAAGTCACCTCCAGTCCGGAATGTGTGGCGGAGATACGGCCAAACCTATTCTCCCCTGGAAGCCAACAGTGTAGGAAGCAACCTAGACAAGGTAACCTCGGGTTCACTTGGTGACACTGAACTAAGTTTTGTAGCTCTGTGAACACTTTCTGGCAGTTTGGGGGGGGTATGTAGCTGGAAAACTTGATCCCTCACTTTTCCCCTTTTTCCTTTTCATGGGTGAATTTAATCTTTGTACCTGCCATGTCTGCTGAGTGTATAATTAGCATGCTGACATCTGAGCAGCCACATTTCTCAGCTGGCTTTATTTAGGGGTAGAAATATTTTTTACTTTGGATAAACTTAGGCACCTCTCCCCGGCTCCCTTACTATCGTGGATATGACAGCTTTTTAACCCTTCGAATATGTCAAGGACACAGAACATCTATGTCCAGGTGTCAACTGGAGCTATCCTGTCCTCTTAAGATATACATAGAATTAGACCAACTCCTCTACTCCTCACCCCACGGGTTACTTAAAGGTCAAAGCCTTCCTCCCAATTTCCCGAGTGTTGGGATTCAGAATTTGTTCTCATTTGGTGGCATGTAATGTTGGGAAGGGTCCCCAAACCATGACCCTATAGAAAGTTTGAAGAACAGAGATTTACTTCCAAGCAACAGGATTAGTATAAAATTGAATTTGTGTGAAGCTTCTTCCACCATTCTCCTACCCTGCAGGGGGCTTGGCCCTCTCCCCTTCTTTCTTACCTTTGCTGTTTCCCTACACATAGCAAAAGTCAACATCCAGCTTTTTTTTGAGGGGGGGGAGGAAGTACTGGGGATTGAACCCTGGGATATCCTATCTCCAAGCTACACTACACCCCCAACTCTTTTTTTTTTTTTTTTTTGCGGGACTGGGGATGGAACCCGGAGGCATTCTACCTCCGAACTACAGCTCCAGCCCTAATTTTTTTATTCTTTATTTTGAAACAGGGTCTCACTAAGTTGCGGAGTGCCTCACTAAGCAGCTGAGGCTGGCCAAGAACCCAGATCCTCTAGTCTCAGCCTCCCAAATACTGGGATTACAAACATGCGTCACGACGCCCGGCTACTCTCAACTCTTTTTTTTTTTTGCAGTACTGGGGATTGAACCCGGGGGCATTCTACCTCCGAGCTATACCCTCAGCCCTACTTTTTATTCTTTATTTTGAAACAGGGTCTCACTAAGTTGCAGAGTGCCTCACTAGGTAGCTGAGGCTGGCCTCGAACCCGGATCCTCCGGTCCAGCCTCCCAAATGCTGGGATTACAAGCGTGTGCCACCACACCCGGCTACCCCCAACTCTTTTTTTTTTTTTTTTTTTTCTGGTACCAGGGATTGAACTCAGGGGCATTCTACCTCCGAGCTATACCCCCAGCCCTATTTTTTATTCTTTATTTTGAAATCGGGTCTCACTAAGTTTCGGAGGGCCTCACTAGGTAGCTGAGGCTGGCCGCGAACCTGGATCCTCTGGTCTCAGCCTCCCGAATGCTGGGATTACAAGCGTGTGCCACCACGCCCGGCCCCCCAACTCTTTTAATGTTCTTTAAATTTTCAAACAGGTTTTCACTAAGTTGCTGACAGTCTACTAAAATGCTGAGGCTGGCCTCAAACCTGCAGTCTTCCTGCTGCAGCCTCCCAAGTCTTTGGATTACAGGTGTGTGTGTCACCACACCCAGCTAACATCCAACTTCTGAGGCAGAAAAAATATATTTTTTCCAACCTTTTCCCTGGCTCTAGGTTTCTATCTGCATATCTTAGTACATCAAACTAAAGTGGTTTTTTGTTTATTTATTTTTTGTTGCAGGGATTGAACCCAGGGGCATTCTACCTCTGAGCTATACCCCTAGTCCTATTTTTTATTCTTTATTTTGAAACAGGGTCTCACTAAGTTGCAGAGGGCCTCACTAAATTGCTAAGGCTGCCCACAAATCCAGATCCTCCTGTCTCAGCCTCCCAAGTACTGGGATTACAAGTGTGTGCCACCACGCCCAGCTCCCAGCCTTATTTTATTTTTTTTGCGGTACTAGGGATTGAACTCAGGGGCCTTCTACCTCCGAGCTATATCCCCAGCCTTATTTTTTATTCTTTATTTTGAAACAGGGTCTCACTAAGTTGCGGAGTGCCTCACTAGGTAGCTGAGGCTGGCCTCGAACCTGGATCCTCCGGTCTCAGCCTCCCAAATGCTGGGATTACAAGGGCATTTTTTTTGGGGGGGGGGCATTCTACCTCCCAGCTCCAGCCCTAATTTTTTTATTCTTTATTTTGAAACAGGGTCTCACTAAGTTACAGAGGGCCTCACTAAGCAGCTGAGGCTGGCCGTGAACCCGGATCCTCCAGTCTCAGCCTCCCAAATGCTGGGATTACAAGCGTGTGCCACCACACCTGGCCCTATTTTTAATTCTTTTTTTTTTTTTTTGCGGTACTGAGGATTGAACTCAGGGGCATTCTACCTCCGAGCTATACTCCCAGCCCTATTTTTTATTCTTTATTTTGAAACTGGGTCTCGCTAAGTTGTGGAGTGCCTCACTAGGTAGCTGAGGCTGACCTCGAACCTGGATCCTCCGGTCTCAGCCTCTTGAATGCTGGGATTACAAGCATGCGCCACCACGCCCGGCCTATTTTTTAATTCTTTATGTTGAAACAGTCTCACTAAATTGTGGAGGGCCTCACTAAGTAGCTGAGGCTGACTGCAAACCTGTGATCCTCTTGTCTCAGCCTCCCAAGTACTGGATTTACAAGTGTACACCACCACGTCCAACTCAAACTAAAGTTTTAAAACTAGTATTTTTAAGGATTTGTCCGATAAAACCATTCTCCCCCTCCTTCTCAGTTTTAATTTAGAAATTGGGGAGCAGATTTTGTTTCATACTAATGAGGGAAAATCCCTAGGAAAACAAGGTACTACATATTAATAGAAGAATGACAAGGAACTTTGAGTCTGTGAACACAATTTATTAAGTGCGTAATATGTTCCAGGCACAGAGCTAGGCACAAGGGGAAACAATCAGATACAGTTCTGTTTGGGAAGCTGCAGAGTTGGCGGGAAAGAAAAACATCAAATACTCACAGAAGCAGAAGGAAACTGAGTGACAAGCACCAGGAAGGTGAGGTGCAGTGAGGTGAAAGCAATATGCCACCCAGAGGGGCCAGGCAAGCCAGCCGAGCTGGGATCTGAAGGCCCGGAGACAGGTACTTTGGGGCGAGGAGAAGTAGCATTCCAGGCTGAGGGAGAGGCCATGCAAAGACTGTGACAAAAGAAAGCCCCGGCTAAGGGCTGGCCCGAGTGGCTGTGGCAGCAAACAGTGGAGTAAGATTAGGTTGGAAAGTGGGGAAGGCAAGAGCCTTAAGAAGTTTCAAGGGGGAAGGTGAGGAGGCTCAGGTGGCACTGGATCACTCTGGCTGCAGTATGAAGAGTGAACTGGAATGTCACAAAGACTTGAGAGGAAAGGTCAACTACCTGTAGCGTCCATGTGGAGACAAGCAGTGATGACTGAGAGGATTATTTAGAGCAGTGTCTACTCCACGTGTGTGTGTTTCAATATAGTTTTCATACCAAATGAATATACACATACAAACAGTTCAGAATATACAACAGTACTAGTACTATACTACATATAAAAACAGCAGTCCTCCAAGAAAAAAAAAAAAATCAGAAGTCTCCCCACCATCTTGCTCCAAACCCCTTGCCCTTTCCACCAGAGACCCCTTCCTCCACTCTCAACTAGTTAACTGGCATTCCCTCCCCGTCTGTCTTTCTCTCTCTCCTTCCTCCCTCCATCCCTTCCTATCTCCCTTCTTCCTTTCCTCCCTCTTTCTTCTCCTTCCTTCCTTCTCTTTCTCGGAGGAGGGAGGGAGTGCCAAGGATCAAACCCAGGGCCTTGTGCATGCTAAGCACTTGCTCTACACCGAGCTACATTCCCAGCTCCCTGCTTGCTCTTAAAGACATAATATGCTTAAAGAGCTATTTGTTTTTCAGTTTTAAACACTGTTTACTTCCTACTAGGGAAGACAAGAATTTCACACTCTTCCTTCACACACACCCCGCTTACACTCTATTCTTACCTTGTCAAGAGGGAGCATTCAAGTCATAACCAATACTTCCTTTTTAGAAATTTCCATGTAAGAAAAATACCAACTCATTCATTACCTGAAAAATCCATCAATCAGTAAGGACAGATCCAACACATTTCACTATAAAGTTTTATCTCTATGAAGACAAAAGTATAAACATTTGTCATGGACATATTTGAAGCAGTAAGAATTTTTACTACGTGTGCGTGTGCGTGTGCGTGTGTGTGTGTGTGTGTGTGTGTGTTACTGGGGATTGAAGCCAGGGGCATTCTACCTCTGTACCCCCAGCTCTATTTTATTTGGAAACATGGTCTCACTAAGTTGTGGAGAGTTTCACTAGTAGCTGAGGCTGGTTGCAAACATGTGATCCTCCTATCTTAGCCTCCCAAGTACTGGGATTACAGGTGTGTGCCACGACACCCAACTTTTTACCCCTTTAATAAAGTAAAAATTTATAAGCTTACAATTTTGGTAGTAAATGGTAGGGTTTTGGGTTTTTGTTTTTTTTTTTCTCAATACTAGAGATTGAACCCTGGGACATTCTACCTCCGAGCTACACCCCCAGCCCTATTTTTTTTTTTTTTTTTTTTGGCGGTACTGGGGATTGAACTCAGGGGCATTCTACCTCCGAGCTATACCCCCAGCCCTATTTTTTATTCTTTATTTTGAAACCGAGTCTCACTAAGTTGCAGAGTGCCTCACTAGGTAGCTGAGGCTGGCCGCGAACCCGGATCCTCCGGTCTCAGCCTCCCGAATGCTGGGATTACAA
>PVLC010024572.1:0-17669 GCA_004027655.1 Graphiurus murinus | reverse complement strand
CAACTCTGGGTTTTTGCTTTCATAGGACATCAGAATTTACCATGTAATATTCCTTAATGTCATATTAATGTCCGTATGTGGACTATGTTCAGGTTAGAAGAAATTTATTTCACTAATTAGATTAGATTATGATTGTCCCTTTGTCTATTAAAGGGACAATCATAATCTAATCTAATTAGTGTGCCAAATTTTTGCTAGCAAAACAAAAAACTATGGTGTTAATTATACCCCAGTTTTACCTAAAAAATGAAAATGAAAAAATAAAGTTCATCTTTCAGGTAAATCTTAGTATTCCTCTCTGCATTGCATGACTTCTCCATCTTTGCCTGTCCCAGAGTTTCAAATTCCATTTCTTGACCTTTCCAGAAACTCTGCACAAAAAAACATTATGTGGATAAAAACAAATACAATATTCTACCAAAACACCTCAAAGTTTATCAGTAATAGTATTACAGTGATGAAGATGTCTGAATATAACTATTGCCTATAAATGATGTAGTAAAGGTATTTATATACTGATCTGAAGGCAGCCTGCTAAATGGATGAGAACCTGTGATTCATTTTTTTTTTAAACAATCAGATTTTATTTGCCACCTACTTACCATTCTGATATGTTAATAATAGCAAAAATCCCTGGGTTCAATCTCCAGTACCAAAAATAATTTTGGGGTAATACCTGGACACAAGTCTATCTTCTTCAAGGTCAGATACATCTTTATATTCTGCTGGATTTGGCCTGAATTTCAGCTCTTCTGAAAACAAACTAATTTATTGCCAAAAAATAACAGCAAAAATGTAGAACATGGACATGATAATGTGTGTGTGTGTGTGTGTGTGTGTGTGTGTGTGTGTATGTAAGTGTGTGTGATACTTAGGATTGAACCTAAAGCACTCTATCACTGACCTACATCCCCAGCCCTTTTTACTTTGAAACAGAGTCTTGTTAAGTTGCCCAGGTTGGCCTTGAGATCCTCCTGCCTCAGCCTCCCAAGTAGTTGGGATTCCAGGTGTGCCCCACCACATCTGGCATATACCCATCTTAAGTAGACTGGGAAATGTGAGCCAATTCATTGGGTTTTGCAGTTAAATCATTCCACCTTAACTCTTTACCACAGTAGTATACTTCTTTGTAAAATGAGTGGTTTAGACAAAATCATTCATTTTTAATCTGAGTGCTCAGACTCTTAGGAGCCCCTCAAAAAGAAATTAGAGGGCCTGGAAGTTGTTTTTATTTCAAAGAGTTTATCTGATACATAACCTAAATAGAATGTCAGATTTTTTTTATATAAATTATGATACTAGGGAGGGAGGGTGAGGGAGCGGGGTGGGAATTTGGGGAAGGGGTCAAATGAGAAATGTGGGCACATATGTCGTTATCAATTTGTACCTAACAAAGATGTATGCTTACAACACACGAATAATAAAAAAATAAAAAATAAAATAAATTATGATACTTACCAGTCATGAGTTTCCCATATTGTTTAGAAGTCCTGGTTGGTTGCAGTTAGTAAAATTAGGAAACAAATGAATTATTACTTAATGCAGAATAGTAAGCCTTTCAAAACATGGAGGCCATATGAGAAACAAAGAATAATTAAAGAGAACTTTGGCAGAGGAAAAATGAAAATCACAGAGCTAGATCACTGGCCAATTCTTTCAGCTAATATTGACTATGTATTTATTATTGGTGTCACATTCTCCACAAGGCCTTAGGGTCATAAGGATACCTCTGAGAAGTCCACGGCCAGTCTATTCCAAGGGATGCTTACTCTCCTGGACTGTTTTTTCCTAGGGAGTTCTGTAAACCAAGAATAACAGGATATGGCATATCCACACCAATGGGAAACTGGACAGATTTTACCTTCCAATATGGAAGGTCTATTTATTTGTTAATGGGGAATTGATTCCTATAATTTCCTCACAAAGGGCACTTAATTCTTGCCTAATTTTCATAATGAGGTCAGTTTTTGCAACATCACCAGGCAGTTCCTTCGTCTACATTTCAGAAGTCTAGTACTTAAGCCCTAAACACTAAGGAAATGGCTGAAGCCAGGGTTGGGGACTTAGGGTGATGAACAGCCATCACTGAGCTTGTCTCTATCTAGGCCAGCTGTACAAGTGATTCCTGAGGGAAAGGGGTGATGGATTGTTTGGTTCTGAATAGTATAAAAGAGATGATGTTTGCTTCTTTCTTCTCCATACTAGATCACTAAATATGGTATAAACCCTGGAGGGTTTCTAGACACTGCTTGTTTGATCCAAAGCCATCACAAGTAGACTCATCTTCTCCCTGGCTTAGAGACCAATGAGGTCTTAAATAAGTATACTTCAAGTGCAAAGTCTAAAGTGGTGCCAATTTTAATGGAAAATAAATAATTTCCGCTGAGATGCTGTTCAACCCTTGAGTGGTCACAGTTTATTATAGATATTAAAGGTGGGTATAAGTTTCTGAAAGCTCCATTTCTATCATAAAAGATTAAGTGTTTCATCTCTTAATTCAAGTGAGTCCTGTCCCAACCTCTTTTACACTTATAATAAAAAAGCACTCCACCGCAAATGCTCAGATGAGGGATAACTACAGAACACTATCCCCTTACTTTAGACTGTGCTTTCTTGCTATTTAGTGCTGTGGTCTGGATGTGACATGTCCCCCAAAGGCTCCTGTGTTAAAGGCTTGGTGCCCAGTGCAGCCGTGTGCAGAGGAGGGACCTTCAGGAAGCTGACTGGACCATGAGGGCTCTGAGGCCATCGGTGGATTAGTCCATTGATGGATTCATAATTTGATGGCATTCTTGGAAGGTGGTGAAAACTCTAGGAGGTGAGGCCTAGTTGAAGGAGATAAAGTCCCTGGAGGTATGCCCTGGCAGGGTATATTTTGTCCTCACACCCCTCCTTCCCGACTGCCATGAGCTGAGAGGCTTGCTCTGCCACACGCTTCTGCCATGATGTTCTGCCTGACCACAGGCCCCCAAACAATGGTACCAGTAAACCATGGACAGAAACCTTTGAAACCATGAGCCAAAATAAATCTTCCCTCCTTTAAGTTGTTTTTCTCTGGTATTTTATCACAATGATGAAAAGCTGACTAACACACTTGGGTTCCAGCATACTAAAAACACAAATGTGTATGTATCTGTGGAAGCATCTAGAGTTGCCTCCCATGCACATCCTCTACTTGACTCATTTCTTCTAGAGAAGTTGCCTATAGGAAGGAATGGTCCAACACCAAAACAGAAAACTATAAAAAAATCAATTATTCACTCCTCTGGTGTGAGAGCAAGAGTTTGTGAAAGCACAAGTCCTGACAGGCAGAGGGAAACACTCAGATAATAAAAAGCTCTGTGGACAAATATAGAGGCTTCCTAATCTCTGGGCTTAAAGAGATCCCTCTTACAGTCATCTCTGTCAGCCTAAGACGTCCAGAAATGGGTATCTTCAAGAGACTCACAGCTATCACCATGTATCTCAATTCAGCTATCACATGGACTTTGGAAATACCAGATGTATCTGCTTGGCTAACACAGATTTGCCCTTGGATATAGACTGCTGTAGGCAATGGCATGATGTCTGAAATCACAATATTCTTGCCTGGATCCTTTTCCCCCCCAAAATTTCTTTTGCTCATCCTTCTGCAATGTTTTTCCTAGGGAGGTCTGTAAACCAAGGATGACAGGTTATGGTACATCCATGTCAATGGGTAACTGAACAGAGTTTAGGAGTAAACTGTCATTACCTATCATGGCTTAGTGTTCATGGAAATCAGAGAAACTACCCTTCACCTAAAACATAAACAGTTATTTTTCCTTTTCTTTTCCTGGTATACTACTCTGAGATAAGAAATATTACTAAAGTAGTTTGAGGCCAGATGAGGTGGCACATGACTATAATCCCAGTATTTGGGAGGCTGAGACAGGAGGATCACAGGTTCCAGGTCAGCCTCAGCAACTTAGTAAGACAATGTTTTAAAATTAAAAAACAAACAACAACAAAAAACTTGCTGAGGGTGTAGCATAGAGGTAGAATGCCCCTGAGTTTAATCTCCAGTACCAAAAAATAAAATAAAATAAATTTAAATGTAGCTTGAAATTTTGGGGTATTTTTGAGGGGGGAACCATTATAAAGAGATAGACATTTCTTTAAAATATTCTTAAATACATGGGAGAAATGTTAAACTATAAAATAGGTCAAAATATCAAAAATTTAAGAGATTACAGAGAGAAACTATGAGATCTTTTTGATGCATCAAGTTGGTAATGTTTAGAAAGGCAATTCTGTATTTGGGACTTTATATTGGGTATTTTCGCAATATGTACAAAAACTTTACAATGCTAATAACCTCTAACTCAGTAATTCCACTATAGGCATTTCTTTTAAAGAAATAAGACTAAAAATGTATTAATACAAATGTTCATCTCAATAGTACTCATAATAGAATATTAATACAAATGTTCATCTCAATAGTACTCATAATAGAAAAAAGTATTTCCACTTATTATAAAAAATAAAACCTAGTAGCCAGGCATGGTGGCACACATCTTTAATCTCAGTACTTGGGAGGTTGAGTCAGGCGGATCACAGGTTCAAGATCAGTCTCACCAACTTAGTGAGACCTTCAGCAACTCAGTGAGACCCTGTTTCAAAATAAAAAATAAAAAGGGCTGGAGGTGTGGCCTGGAGATAGGAATACCCCTGGGTTCAATCTCAAGTACTAAAAAATAAATCTAATAGTCCAACAACAAGTAGTTGGTTAAATAAATTATGGTATGTCCATAAAAGAATACTATGTAGCTAATTTTAAAAAGGACATAGTCTACTACATCCAGTATCATTCAACAAATCTTTACTAAGCAGTTAATTCGTACAAGATGAATTTATGCACACACACACACACACACACACACACACACACACACAAAGGGAAAAGACAGCCGGGCATGTAGTGCACACTTGTAATCCCGATACTTGGGAGGCTGAGACAGGAGGATCACAGGTTCATTGTAATCCCGATACTTGGGAGGCTGAGACAGGAGGATCACAGGTTCAAAGACAGCCTCAGCAAGTAGTGAGACTCATCAACCTAGTGAGACCCTATTTCAAAATAAAAAGTAAAAAATAAAAAATAGGGCTGGGGGTGTAGCTTGGAGGTAGAATGCCTCTGGGTTCACTCCCAAGCACCTTAATAAATTTTCTAAAATATGTTTCTGCTTTTATATGTAAAAGAAACTATCAGTAATAGCAATAACTGCCATATTTAATGAGTACTCATTTCATTCAGAAATTATGCCAAGCATTCCTCAGCATATTCTTATGAAGCTAGGTACTCTTATTCCCACCTCTCCCCACTTTTTTTTTTTTTTGGTAGTGGGTATTGAACCCAGGGGCTAGGTTGCAGAGGGTCTCACTAAGTTACCGAGGCTGGCCTTGAGCCTGTGATCCTCCTGTCTCCGCCTCCCAAGTACTGGGATTACAGGTGTATACTGCTGCACCTGGCTGATTTCCCCCATTTTTAAACTGCAGTAGTGGCAGAGTTGGGACTTGAATACAGGTCTAATTCCAAAGCTTGTGTCCTTGGCCACTCTTAACCACTAAGCTATGACATTTCTCTAAGTTATTTTCCTGGAACTAAATTTTCCAACAACTACTATCACAACTAGAATATCATCTGGGAAGATAAAAGTAGCAAAGAGTTTGGAATTACTCTGTGCTAAAAGAATGAAGGATCCTTTATGACTGCTTGCAGTTGTAATGTTGGCAGCCTGCTATTTCTATAAGCCTATGACAAAACAGATGCTTACTGTTGAAATTCATCAAGTAACTCAGAGTAGACCTCTGCTAGTGTCACGTACTATTGGCTACTAAATAAATGGTACCTGGTGGCAATGACGAAAAAGCAAACTTTAGTGACACAAACCTTAGTCTACTTAGGTTTTGTTAAAATAGAAGGTTGGCTTGAGGCCGTAACAACTCGGCACTCAGCATGTCCCTAAGGACTCTAATTTTGGGGAAAGAACATATTTTCACATGGATGAACCATTCTCATGAATTTAAAGTATATATCTATTAAGGACTATCACACACATTTTCAAGGAGGAATTTATATTTTTAAAAATCTACATATTGAGCCTGGAGTGGTGGCATACTCTTGTAATCCCAGTATTTAAGAATATGAAGCCGGGCGTGGTGGCGCACGCTTGTAATCCCAGCATTCGGGAGGCTGAGACCGGAGGATCCGGGTTCGCGGCCAGCCTCAGCTACCTAGTGAGGCACTCCGCAACTTAGTGAGACTCGGTTTCAAAATATAGAATAAAAAATAGGGCTGGGGGTGTAGCTCGGAGGTAGAATGCCCCTGAGTTCAATTCCCAGTACCACAAAAAAAAAAAAAAAAAAAAAAAAAAAAAAAAAAAAAAAAGAATATGAGACAGGAGGATTGTAGGTTTAAGGTCAAACTCAGCAACTTAGCAAGACCCTATTTCAAAACAAGAAACTCAGCCTGGCATGGTGGTGCACACCTATAATCCCAGTACTTGGAAAGCTGAGACAGGAAGATCACAGGTTCACAGCCAGCCTCAGCAGCTTAGTGAGACTCTCAGCAACTTAGGAAGTTCCTGTTTCAGAATTAAAAATAAATAAAGACAAAAAGGGAATAGGGTATACCTCAGAGGTAGTATGCCCTGGATTCAATCCCCAGTATCAATAATAATAATAATAATGATAATGATAATGATGAAATAAAAACAATCTACATATTGATTTTTCAATGACTGTTTAAAATCTTTTAGAATACTTTCATGTGAAGAATTTAAATGTGTCTTTTCATTAAAATATAAAGAATTCAGTGTTTCTTGTGCTGAGTTTATAGCTTTATAACAAGGTAAGTGAATAATTTCTCATTAATTTTTGTTTTTTTCCAATGCTATTGTGGCCAAACTGGATAAACCAAGTGAGGAGCCCATCAACTATTTTGCAATGATTATTACTTTGATGGAAAAAATTCAAATGACCAAATTGAGTTTTATAAATAACCTGTCTTAAACATATGAATTAAATAGTAGTTATTAAACATCCACACAATTTGGAAAATGAATCAGATAAAATGGATATGGTTGTTCCCTTTCATAAGCAAATAATATTCTACAGTATATTTGTAGCTAACTTTGAAAAGCAGGCAAAATACAAACTTTCATATCAAACGCTACAAAGATTTAACTTGTCCAGTGGTGAGACATATGGTTGGTCAGGCTTAATCCAAAGGAGGACACTAAGACCTGAGTGGAAAAGGGATATGTTTAGATCCAGTGAAAAGAGTGGACATGAACCCTCTGGGATTTCTCTTGGATAGATCTGATTTTACTCTACCTACTGTACAGGATACAAAGAACTTCTTGCATACATTGCAAAGTTAGTGATCAGATAAGCAACTGCAAGATTAAAAAAGAAAAAATAAAGAGGACTGCAATGCTTAAGTTAAAAAACAGAAGAAACTTGACAATTCCAATGAATGTAAATATTGATTAAAAAACATTAACATCTCATGATGATTAAATGGAATCCAGAAAATGACTAAATGGAATCCAGAAAACTCAAAACAAAAAGTGATCATCACTAACAAATTTAGTAAGCACCTTTTTCTTTAATACATAAGAGAGAAAAGTAAGTGGAAAGGGTGTGCCAAGTTATGAAGTCAGAAAAGTTAAATACTGCCCATGATTGAATAGGAAAAAAATGATACAAAATTCTCATCTTTATAATTTCATTAAAATAATTATTAAATCGGGGAGGGAAAGCAACTGTATTACAATTCATGAAAATGAAAAGGACTTAATAAAAAATTATCACTATTCATCCTTAAACAACAAAAGATTGCTAGAGATTTGCAGTGTTTTTCATAGCTTGCATACTACAAGTGGTAGTACAATGTTCCCCTAAGCTTTTCCATTTGTAAAGCAAAAATTAAGATTATTGATAATACAGTGGGGAATGGGCAGAAATTGATCTGAATTATTCTCTAAGGGTAAATGCTGAATAACTTCCAATAAAAAATTGTTTACATGTCAAAATGCACGTTAACTTTTTAAAAATGTGGTTTCTCTTCCATTTCTTTAGAAAGGAAGTATCTTTTTTTCAAATCAAATCCTACATCCTGTCACTTTTATTTCCTAATGATTTTTTTTTTTTTTTTTTGGTGGAACTGGGGATTGAACTCAGGGGCATTCTACCTCGGAGCTACACCCCCAGCCCTATTTTTTAATTCTATATTTTGAAACAGGATCCCACTAAGTTGTAGAGGGCCTAAGTAGCTGAGGCTGGTCACGAACCTGTGATCCTCCTGTCTCAGCCTCCCAAGTACTGGGATTACAAGCATGCGCCACCATGCCTGGCCTATTTCCTAAGGATTTAAAGAATACATATAGCCTTTTGGTGGCTTATATTGTCAGATTCTGCCATCTACCCAAAACTCAGATGAGCTAGAAAGTAGTACCTCAAAAAAAATTTTGTATAAAATGTCATAAAGGATTTCTTATAAGATATTGTAAAAACCACAAGTAAGGTATATCACTGTCCTAAAATTCACATAGCATCTTCAGGACCCCAAACAGCCAAAACAGCCTTGAAAAGAACAAAGTTGGAGTTGTACACCTCCTGATTTTAAAACCTTCTACAAAGCTACAGTAATCAAAATGAGGCTGTACTGGCATAAAGATAGAGAAGAGAGCATAACCCTACATAGATGGGTTTCAACAAGGACAGTCAGCAAATGGTGTTGGGATATCCATGTGCAAAAGAATGAACTTGGATCCTTACACTACAACATATAAAAAAATTAAGTCAGAATGGACCAAAGACTAAACATAAGGGCTAAAACTATAAAACTCTTAGAAGGAAACATAGGAGCAAAGCTTCATGACATTAGACTTGGCAATTATTTGTTGAACAGGACCCAAAAAACATAGACAAAAAAAAATTGATAAATTGGACTTGATCAAAATTAACGTTTGTGCAGCAAGGGACACTATCAATAGAATGAATCAAGACAACCTACAGAATGGGAGAAGATACTTGCAAATTTTATATCTGATAAGCAACTGATATCCAAAATATATAAAGAATGCCACAACTCAACAACAAAAAAATACATTTTTAACACCTTTAAAAAAAAAAAAAAATTGTCTGAGAGCCAGGCATGGTGGCACATGCTTGTAATCCCAGTAGTTGGGAGGCTGAGACAGGAGGATCACAGGTTCAAAGCCAGCCTCAGCTACCTAGTGAGGCCCTCCGCAACTTAGTGAGGCCCTGCTTCAAAATAAAGAATAAAAAATAGGGCTGGGGGTGTAGTCGGAGGTAGAATGATCCTGAGTTCAATCCCCAGTACCACAAAAAAAAAAGAAAGAAAATTTTGTCTGAGTTTCTAAACCCAATTTATGTATGTATGTATGTATGTATGTATGTATGTATGTATGTATGTACTTGGAATTAAATCAGAGGCATTCTACCTCTGAGCTATACTCACATCCTTTTTTATTTTTTTGTTTTCAAACAGGGTCTCATTAGGTTGCTGAAAGCCTTGCTATCTGGCTGAGGCTGTCTTTGAACCTTTGATCCTCCTGTCTCAGCCTGCCAAGTACTGGAATTACAGATGTGTGCCACCACACTCAGCTTAAATCTGATTTTTAAGGAATTTACATATGTATACTTTATCTTCCAAAATTTGACAGTACTATATCTTAGCAACTTTGTCCTCTTCATAAAAGCTTATAGATATATAGGATTGTATATGTAATAAATACCATTTCCCAAGTGTCCCTAAAATATCTAAATTTTGCATTTGCAACCCCCAACAATGATAGCTTTGAAGAAACACGGTGTGTGTGTGTGTGTGTGTGTGTGTGTGTGTGTGTGTGTGTATGTCTAGATTTACTAACTCTGCATTTGAAGTAATCAGAAACTGAACGTTTACATTTCTTTCTCTGCTCAAAAATTGGCGGGCAGTCTGGGAGTATCGTTCAGTGGTTAGAGCACTTGCCTAGTGTGTTCAATCCCAAGCAGCACACACACACACAAAAGTTAATGGGAAAGGTCCAAAAAGCAGTAAACTATTCAGATCTGGGGCTCAAGAGAAAAAAAGATGGGATAGAGACGGACATGTAGGAGTCACTGACACAGAAGTGTTATCTTACACCACTGCCTGGTGAGCTTATCATTTGTGTATCGGCAGTGGAATGCTTCGCTCACCATTTGTTCCACACGGCATTAGCCCAGCACATTTTCTGTACAGTCTCATGTTGTCCAAACTGGCCTCAAACTCCTGGTTCAAGTGATCCACCACCCCCAGCTTAGCACAGCATCTTCAATAAAACAGGTAGCCCATAAATACTTTTTAAACTAAACTGAGTCTGAGCCCTAGACAGAGAACCTTCAAGTCCTTCTCCATCTGGTCTACCTTGATCTAAAATGCACAGATTTCCTCTAAATCCTAGCTAATCATTTTGGCACATTTGTTAATAAAAGGTCAGAGGTTTGCAACTGGACCATAATGCCTATATTTCAGTCTCCATTTTACTATATGAACATCATCCAATATATAATGCATGCCAGACTTTCCTCTTTTTGGTTCATTCAGCTCCAGACTCTCCTTGGATTACCCACCCCTCCACCCCCCCACCCCCCAGCCAGGATCTCAGTACAGAGTTTCATAGCCAAAAATAAGGCACGAGGTCAAGCCATGCTTCCTATGCAGGGAGTATATTCCCGTTCTTCCTTCTGGGAACACTTCAGCTAACCCTGTTTTAGCTTGGCTGCTTTGTCTCATTTCTAAAATATTTCATTACACTCCACAGCCCTTCCCTCGATGCCCTAGTTAATTAAGTTTACATAATTTCCTACTGATTAGTTTTCAACAGCTTGCTCTGGATTTTCTCTCCTTTAATTTTCTGCCTTTACTGACTGCTTGAAATCCTCAACTATGAACTTGAGAAGGTCTGTATGTTACCATGAAGTTCAATATTGTGCATACAAAAAAGCAACTCAGGCCAGGCATGGTGGTGTATGCCTGTAATCCCAGTACTTAGGAAGCTGAGACAGAAGGATCACAGGTTGGAGGACAGCCTCAGCAATTTAACAAGACCCTCGACAACTTAGTGAGACCCTGTTTCAAAATAAAAATAAAATAGGGATGGAGGTGCAACTCAGAGGTAGAATGCCCCTGGTTTCAAACCCCAGTACCAAAAAAAGTAACTCAGTACTGTAACTCTTAAAATGAACTGGGATTGTCTATTCCAGAAAACAGAGAGACTATTAGTTGAAATCCAACAACAAGCCAGCAATAAATAATAAACACAAAGAAGGCACTAGTCATATTCTTTCACACACGAAAATAAACTCTGATCCATTCCTTTACTTATATTTCATACTTACTGAGATCCTGTGAGATTCTTTCTTGGTGCTTAGGAACTCAGAGGATTAATAAAAAGCATGATTAGCATGTATTTGAAAATTCCTGCTGAAGCTGATTTATATCCCCCACAAATAAAACTCTGAGCTGACATTTTGTCGGTGTTTGGGGGCCATAAATAAACAGCTTATAAGGCAATTTAAAAATCCATTAATTTTTGCCATCTTTTTGGCTGATGTGAATTGCCACACAACCAACGAAAGTTTCTAATAATGGAACTAGTGAAGATTAACAGGTCAGCCGTGTCGCAATCTGGCCCATCTGCTACATATAGCTGGCCTCCGAGGACAATGAGGAGAAAGAGTGAACCCAAAATGTCAGCACCAATATCCGAAGGCTTTCGTGATCCAAGAAATGGCAATCAGCTTTGAAATGATTCCGAAATCTGTTTTTCTCATGAATTCTTTCATTCCTTTGGTACTTTGGGGACAGCATAACAATTTCTTTTCGAAAATTGCCATTCTTGCCAGGTGTGGTGGAGCACGCTTATAATCCCAGTACTTAGGAGTCTGAGACAGGAGGATTGCCAGTTCGAGGATAACCTCAACAAATAGTGAGACTAGAGCTGCCAGGCGTGGTGGCGCACACTTGTAATCCCAGTACTTAGGAGGCTGAGATATGCATGAGGATCGCAGGTTCACGGCCAGCCTCGGCTACTTAGTGAGGCCCTCTGCAACTTAGTGAGACCCTGTTTCAAAATAAAGAATAAAAATTAGGGCTGGGGGTGCAGTTCGGAGGTAGAATGCCCCTGGGTTCAATCCCCAGTACCACAACAAACAAACAATCAGTGAGACTCTCACCAAGCTAAGGAGACCCTGTTTCAAAATAAAAATAAAATAGGGTTGAGAGGGTAACACAGAGGCAGAATGTCCCTGGGTTCAATACCCAGTGCCCCCTCCCCAACACACACACAAATGGCCATTCTTAAGATTGTTCAAAGTTTCATGCAGATTTTTTCTTGCTCATGTTAATTCTGAAAAAAACAAAATCAAGGGCTTCTTTCCTCTATTGGCTCAATCATAACACAGAGAGTGAATAGTAAGGTTCGAGGTCACAGCAAACCTCCTTCAAATACACTCTACCCACTAATCAAGAATAAGTTTGCAATGTCAAAACCAAACAAATGTAGTTTTAAAAATGGTCTCAGGTGACTTTTCTGGTGGTGAGATACCCTTACTCCATACACCAACTACACTAGGTCAGCCAAGATTCTTGCTATGTGACAATTAATCCTCCTCTCTGGAGGAACCAAGTGTTTCATCGCTGATGATTCTGTCCATAATTGACAGTCCATCATGTGCTGCTTTGTGCAACTCTCATTCCATTTCTATTGAAGACTACCTTGTTTCCTATGCCAAGAAACACCAGGAGATAGGTTTCTCTAAAAAAAATATTTTAAATCAGTTTCCACATATAGTCTGGAGATTTCTTTTTTAACTCAGACACATATAATCACTTCCCAAAAGCATAGCTGAAGGTCATATTGTGCAGCGATGAGACGTCAAGCAAAGGAACACATACATTTCAATTTGCAAGCTCACAAATAAGTGTCGGTACTTAAAGGGGAAAAATTCATAGGCTTGGGAATGGAAGATAAGATATGGAACACTGGCTAATTGGCTAATTCACAAGGATAGCTTCTCCTTGGAACAAGCATAATTCCCATTATGATAAGCACTTTGCAGGTGTACTGGAGGAAGGAGAGATAAAGCCGGGCAATTAAGTTAGTGTTTTCCCAAGTGAATTCTGACTCCAACAATGGTACCAAAGGAGTGTGATGCAATTATGAAACTGAATTTCACAGGATTGTGTGGCTGAGGATAGTCTGTAAATGACTCATTGAGAGTGTTCAGAATCCGTGGCAGGCTTCTCCAATAAAAGCATATCCTGATGATATGCTTTCAATGACAGAATAAGATGCTCTTTTTTTACCTTTGGGCCTCAGTGAATATAGATAAGTATTACAGGATATTTCATGTGATCATGAAACAGTAAAAACAGAACTGGAAATATGTAAAGTATTCCACTCTCTTCGAGAAATCCTGTAGAAGAGTAAGATGTGCACTATCACGGAGAAGAGCAGAGGCAGATTTGCATGCTCCCCTCTATCAAATGCACCCGTTTTAAGTAAGGAAAAATAGTTCGTAAAGTCGTCCTAAAATATTCAAGCTAAGTGCTGAGGGTGTAGTTCAGTGGTAAAGTGCTTGCCTAGGATGCCTGAGACCCTGGGTTCAATTCCCTATGCTGAGAACAAAAAAAAAAAAAAAAAGAGAAAAAAAGATCAAGATTAGATTTTGTTTTCTCACTCCAATCTTACATGGATACCATTCCTTGTGATATTTTAATGCTATGGTGCTTACATTTGGTGTGCCTCTGACTGGCTGATATGCTCCTAGTTAAGCTTTAGTCAAGTCCAAGTATTCTTTTTCCCACTGTTGTTATTTACAAGCTGTGTGTGTGTGTGTGTGTGTGTGTGTGTGTGTGTGTGTGTGTGTGTGGTGTCCTTGGATTGAGCCCAGGGGCATTCTACCTCTGAGCTACACCCTAGACCCCAGCCCTATTTAATTTAATTTTTTTTTATTTAATTTTTTTTTTCGGTACTGGGGATTGAACTCAGGGGCATTCTACTTCCAAGCTATACCCCCCAGCCCTATGTTTTATTCTTTATTTTGAAACACGGTCTCACTAAGTTGTGGAGTGCCTCACTAGGTAACTGAGGCTGGCCGCGAACCCGGATCCTCTGGTCTCAGCCTCACAAATGCTGGGATTACAAGCATGCGCCACCACACCCAGCTTATTTTATTTAATTTTTTAAATTTGAAAACAGGGTCTTGCTAAGTTGCTGAGAGACTCATTAAGTTGCTGAGGCTGGCTTTGAACCTGCAATCCTCCGGTCTCCCAAGTACTGGGATTATAGGTGTGCACCACTACACCCAGCTTTTCCATTGATCTCAAATGTTTTACTGTTATTGATGTTAGACGTTTTGAATGCTATGCTATTTAATGCATTTGTTGTTTGTGTTAAACATTCAAGACACTGAGGTGAAGGTGGACCTGGAATAAAACAAGATTTGTGGGATCAAACTATGAAAATAATAGAACATTTCAAAACAATGATAAAGGCAGAGAGAGAGAGAGAGAGAAAAAAAACATAGACATAGAACACAGTCTCAAAAGCCATACTGTGTCAAATCAATGGCTCATTCACTTCACTGTCTTCTTTCTGACAGCGGTGCCAGGGTGAGCTTTGTGTAAAACTTGTCATTCACCCTCTTTGATCTTGTCCTCAAAAGGTTAGAGAGGCATCCTGATCATACCTAACTTCCATTAATAATACATTAAGAAGCTAGTCATAACTTAGCCTTAGGTCTGTCATTTCCATCCAGTAAGTTATTTTTATTTTCTCTTAGTTAAGAGAAGTAATTCATTCATTATCTAAAAACAATATAGATTATAGTCCCAACTCTACCCTAATTTGCTATTTAATCTTGGGAAATATGAATATTCTACCTTCTGTGCCCATCTACATAATGCAGGTCATGATCAATGAGGCCCTACATTGCTCTAAAATTTTATGATTTGACTTCCAAATTTCCAGAAGATAATACACACATCTTTACATCATACATGCCTGCTGTTTTTCGGACCTTCGTTAACTTCTACCTTTGTTTTCTCTGTGCTTAACAAAGTCAGTTTCTCATGATAGAAAGGGATCTCAGAAATCATCTAATAACACCCCAACCCACAGGATTTCTGAATCACCATTATAGAATTCCCCTCCAATAGTCATCTTGCTCCTGTTTGGATAATATTTTTTTATTTTTTAACATATTTTTGGTGCACTGTAATTATACATCATAATGAGGCTCAGAGTAATAGAAAGGAACATGCACACAGCGCTTGTGTTTCTCTCCCGATACCACCACGCTCCATCTCCCTCCCTGTACATATTATTGAGATTGGCATTGATAATTTCAAATGTGTACGTAGCATTATTTGAACTGTTTCTTCATCAAGTTTCTCTTTTCTTCTCTTCATCTTCCTCCTCAAGTCTCTTTCCACTGTTGTACCGGTATTTCTCCTCATTTATCTAAAGTCCCTTTTGTTTCCCAGTTTCTCTCTAGGATGCTCTCATTGATGGAGAGTTTTATGGACTCTCAGGGCAGGCCAGTTTATTTTCAAGCAACACCAATTGTCAGAAATTCTTCTGATATGAATTCAGATATAAATGCTGATGTAGCTATCTCCTTGCAACTTCATAATTCTCCCTGCTTGGGGCAGCACAGTACAGCTTGGACTTTTCTCTGTATGGGCCACATGATAGATCTTCTAAGACAAGAAGAACCTATCACATTTCTGTAAGTCTTTGCACTCTTCAAGCTAATTGCCCTTTAACCTTTTCTTACTGAATTTTACACTCTGTGTGCTGTGTGTGTGTGTGTGGGGGGGTGGTAATGTGGATGGAATCCAGGGCCCTTCTACCTCTGAGCTACGCCCCCATCCCTATTTTATCTTTTTATTTGGAAACAGGGTCTCTCTAAGTTGCTGAGGCTGGCAGCAAACCTGCGATCCTCCTGTTTCAGCCTCCCAAATAATGGGATTACAGGCATATGCCAAAAGGCCTGGCTTGAATTGTACACCTTTAAATGAGTAAACTGCACGGTATGTGTTATATCTCAAATTTGTTTTTGTTTTTTGCAGTACTGGAGATTGAATCCAGAGGCATTCTGCCTCCGAGCTGCACCCCCAGCCCTATTTTTTATTCTTTATTTTTGAAACAGGGTCTCACTAAGTTGCAGAGGGCCTCACTAAGTAGCTGAGGCTGACTGCAAACCTGCAATCCTCCTGTCTCAACCTCCCAAGTACTGGGATTACAAGCATGCGCCACCATGCCCTGCTTTCAAGTTTGTTTTTCAAAAGAACTACAGAAACACAAGACACTTAATTGTTATATCTCTAGTGAAAACTTGATAGCAACTCTAAGAATACTTCCTGAAGTATAAAACTGAAGTTATAAAACTCAGAGGCCATCACTCCCAGGGAGAATTATATTTGTAATTCTGCTAAGAGATTATGTCTATGATCCACAATCTGAGGAAGTAGCACGTATAAATGATACACAGGAATCAGGATATGAAAGTGCTGATGATCTGAGCACAAAGGGATTTACCCATGGAAACTAATATGGCCCCTGGGAAATGTTCCCATCTGTACCAGCTTCACTTGGCAGCCAGTGTATATATTGATTCTTATTTAATAATTGCAACAATTAGTTTGTTGTGAATTTCAAAAGGTGAACAAGTATTCTAAATAAATATTCTGGCTTAAAGAATATCCACTAAACATATATATTAACCACTATATCCCAGAGCCTAGGAACATAAAGATGAGTTAAGCCCAGTTCTATACCTAGAGGAGTCTTATATGAAGCAGAAATAAGACATGAAATAGAAAAAAAAATACTTTATTTCTGCCAGGAGCAGGGCAGGAGCAGGGCAGGAGCAGGGCAGGAGTGGGGTGGGGGTGGGAGACCAGAAAACCTAAAAGGCCTCCCTCAACGAAACTTAAAAAAAAAAAAAAGAATAAAATACACAAACATCCTTTTAAACGCACAGTTAAGTGTTGAAGAAAATAAAGGAACGACTTCATTATGCTGATCAATAAGCTCTAGGACTGACAGACAGGGAAGTGCTTAATTGTAATACAAGGAGTAATAACTGAATGTGTTAAACAATGTCTACAGTGCTATAAAAGGAATATTGGAGTTTCCTCAATAAGCTAAACATAGAATTACACTGCAATTCTACCTCTAGGTATATACTACAAAGAATTAAAAACAGGTGTTCAAATAAGTTCTTGTACATGAATGTTCAGAGCAGCTCTATTAACAATAGGCAAAATGTGGAAATAATCTAAACATCCATCAGAAGACAAACAGATAAACAGAATTGTGTTCACACAATGGAATATTATTCAGTTATAAAAGGAATAAAGTACTAAAACAGCATAAAATGTGGATGAAGGGTGAGAAAGTGGGGTTTATTTCCATTTTCCTGCATATGGTTAACCAGTTTTGCCAACACCATTTGTTAAAGAGGCTATCCTTTTTCCAGTGTATATTTTTGGCTCCTTTGTCAAAAATCAGTTGACTGTAAGTCTGTGGGTCTGTTTCTGAGTCTTCTATTCTGCTCCATTGGTCTATGTATCTATTTTTGTGCCA
>PVLC010024571.1:0-24505 GCA_004027655.1 Graphiurus murinus | reverse complement strand
TTGGTGTTGGACTGTTCTTGTTTTTCAAGGGCTTTGAGCTGTGTCATTAGGTTATTTATTTGGTGAGTTTCCGTTCGTCTTATGTGGGCACTCAGTGCTATAAATTTTCCTCTTAGTACTGCCTTTAAGGTGTCCCAGAGGTTTTGATATGTTGTGTCTCTGTTTTCATTGGTTTCTAGGAATTTTTTAATTTCCCCCCCTTATTTCTTCTATGACCCATTCCTCATTCAGCAATGTGGTGTTCAGTCTCCATGTGTTTACATGGTTACTTTGGGTCTTCTTAGAGTTGATTTCTAGTTTCACTCCATTGTGGTCTGAAAAGATGCAGGGAATTATGTTACATTTTTTGAATTTGCCAGTGCTCTCTTTGTGGCCCAGAATGTGGTCTATGTTTGTTTTTTGTGGAACTGGGAATTGAACCCAGAGGCATTCTACCTCTGAGCTATACTCCCAGCCCTATCTTTATTCTTTATTTTGAAACAGGGTCTCACTAAGTTGCAGAGGGCCTTACTAAGTAGCTGAGGCTGGCCACGAATCTGCGATCCTCCTGTCTCAGCCTCCCAAGTACTGGGATTACAAGGGTGTACCACCACACCTGGCTTTAGAATATATTTCTTATTTTCTTAATCATTATGGGAAGCTCCAGTCATGTAGAAAGGCAGGAGTATTAGCATTGTGATCTCCTGTGTGCTTGTCACTCAGCTCCAGTAATTATCCACTCACAGCTGATCTTTCTACAGCTTGTTCTTCATTCTTCCCCCAGTTATTTTCTGTCTGCAAGTTTTTAAACACACCGAGTCATTTGACACCATCTCTCTCTAAAGGTGAGGCCTGTCTTGGGAGGCAGCCCTGCTCTCAGTTCCTTGACTATTTCATTTTGTTACAGAAAGATTCAAAGACATGCAAAATAGACAGATGAGTGTAATAAAGGTGAGATCCTTCCAACAGCACAGCTCATGGCTGCCTGCTCCACCCTTGAGCCAATTCATGTGTGTGTGTGTGTGTGAGAGAGAGAGACAGACAGACAGACAGACAGACAGACAGACAGACCGACTCAGGATCAAATCCAGGGGTGGTTCTAGCTCTGAGTTATACCCTCAGCCAATTTTATTTTGAAGCTGGGTCTCCCTAAATTACCACTGTTGGCATTACACCTATGCTCCTCCTGTCTTAACCTCCCAAGTACTGGAATTACAGGCATGAGTCACCGTGCCCCCAGCCCCTTGATCAAATTCTATCATCATATACTAGTAGTAAATACTTCAATGTATATCTGTACAAGGCAAGGGCTATTTTTAAACATAGCCACAGTGCCATTATCACTCCTAAAACTTCAGTAATAATCCTTAACGTCTTCAGCTGTTTGATGAGTTTCCTGATTTCCAGCAGTCTTGTGAATGTAGCTCACCTGGGCTGGCCTGTATGGCTCTTGTGCTCTCCTCTATGGGTCCCATCTGCTGTCTAACCTTTTCTCCTTGCAGCTTCTTTTATGGAGGGTCTGGCTGCTCCTCCTTTGCATTTTGCAAGGGTTCATGGTGGCTCCTCGGGTCCTGGAGCCCGCTGCTCTGAGCTGTGCCCCTCATCTTGGCCTGGTAGTTGGGTCTGTGGGCTGGATTAGTTTTCTTTCCTCCTCTTCCTTCTTTCTGTTTTGGCCTAACAAGGTACCAGGTATCCTGTTCTTCCCAGTGAGGCCTGTGATGTCAATTCTTTTGTGATGTTAGCAGCCTGTGAGGCACAGGGCAAGGTCCCTTCACAGGGCTTGAGAGGCTTATTTTTAAAAAATTCATGTTTTTTTGTTTTTTTTTTTTTTTAATGGTGCTTGGATTAAACCCAGGGTCTTGTCCATGCGAAGCACACACTCTACCACCGAGCTAAACACCATCCCAGTTTGGGAGGTGTAGTGATTAGTGATTAGTTCCCTATTATCTTCTAAAGGTGACCAGTGAGCTTTCTTCTTATATTTGTTTTACCATTACTGTGAGCTGTGGATTCAAATTTTTTGTTGTTTTCAGGCCTGGGCAGGTGTCTGCTCACAGGTTCTCTTGCTGCCCTCTTTGTTGCTGAGCAGCCTTCCCTGCGGGCTCCAGAGTGCTCTGGATACCTCCCAGTCACCTGGAGGGCTCCTGACCTGATGTTTCCTATGTGGGAACTAGTCTGTGCAAGTGGGATGGGAAAGGGTACCCCTCTCAATTACCCCTAAGTCTTTGCAGGAACATGGTAGCGAGTGCCCCATTCAGTTAACTGGTCTCTTCTGCAGGGGACATGGAAGATGGCACTCACTCAATTAATTGTTTTTGTTTGTTAGTTTATTTGTTTGTTTTTTCCAAGTTGGGGGTCTGGCTCTACTGCTCAGGATGGCCTTGAACTCTTGGGCTCAAGTGATCCTTCTGCTTTAGCCTCCCAAGTAGCTGGGACTACAGGTGCATGCTACCCTATCAGGCAGTTAACTAGTTTTTGCAACAAGTATGGGCTGAACCACTCAGTTGTCTTGCTTTTATGGGAGTGACCTTTATGAAATTAATTGCCCTTTCTTACTGAGATGAAATCCTCTCTCTATATAAATTCACAAAAAATATTGGACTCCATTTCTGCATTATTTTTGTGTGTGTGTGTGTGGTACTGGGGATGAAGCCCACGGGCATTCTACCTCTGAGCTATAACCCCAGCCCTATTTGATTCTTTATTTTGAAACAGGGTCTCACTAAGTTGCAGAGGGCCTTATTAAGTAGCTGAGACTAGCCACAAACCTGCAATCCTCCTGTCTCAGCCTCCCAAGTACTGAGATTACAAGCTTGTGCCATCACGCCCAGCTTCATTTCTGCATTTTTAGCTGTATCCTGCTGTTCCCTTCCGCAGAATGCTGTGGTGCCTGGGTCTGTGTTGGCACACAGTCTTCGGAGGGCTGCCTTCCACAGCTATAGTGATGTTGCTGGCTGCCTGCCCGGCCCCGCCCCGTGCAGCTCTGTCCTTCGTGCCTTCGCTTCAGCACCTCTGCGTGTCCCTTCTTGACACCTCTTCTATTTTTTAGGACCCATCCCTGTTGGATGACCGGGTGGCCTTTCTCCATGTCCCTGCGGGCACCGTGGTATCAAGACAGGGAGACCAGGTGAGTGAAGGGCCTTGGCCTGAGGGATTTGTCGGGAGGACTGCACAGACAGCACAGCACCGCACCTTGGCACTGGACAGAGTGAGTGGCGGCCACTGAGTGCAGGCGTCAGGGAGGCAGCACAACACTGACTGCTATGCCTGTGGGCATTATCAGAGGCCAGCCGCCCTGGCCACCTCACTCTTGTGCCTGATCCACTAGTGTCTTGCTCTAACCTCGGGGACCAGGACAGGGAGAGCAGATTTGAGAAGAGTCCCACAGTGGACCCTGAGGAGTTGGTTTCATGGGCATGCGTGCAGTAATTAGACTGAAATGTGTGAGCTGTGTGCAGGGTGGCAGAGGTGTGGGAGGGCCAGGTGCTGGCTCACACTCAGAGCAGCACTGGGTCCCACCACAGACTTGGAATGGAGAGGTTGCATCTTCACTTCTGTGGGAATACTGGGCTGACACACCGTGGAGCAGCAAGTGGAAAAGCACCAGAGAGGGAGGTGGGTGCAGCACCCTGTGATTGGCAGCTACCTAATGAAGTTGGCACTGCTGGAAGGTTCCCAGTGGGAATCTGTGCCCAGGGCTACAGATTATACAGAGGGCCCGAGATAGGCAAAAAAGCACCTGCTTGCATCATGTGCAGCTTCGTGGTCCCTGCCAAGCGCCAGTGATAACCTTCCCTGGGCCCACAGGGCACCCCACGCCATGCCAGCACACCACCCGCACACTTCACTGAGGCTCCTGACCGCCTCTGATTTTGCCAGGATGTCAACATCTTGTTCGTGGTCTCTGGGCTGCTGCATGTGTACCAGCAGAAGATCGACAGCCAGGAGGACACCTGCCTATTCCTCACCCACCCTGGGGAGATGGTGGGCCAGCTGGCGGTGCTCACAGGCGAGCCCCTCATGTTCACCATCAAGGCCAACAGGGACTGCAGCTTCTTGTCTATCTCCAAGGCCCACTTCTACGAGTGAGTCATACTCCTCCCCCACCCCTACCCTGAGGTGTAAGGGGTGCCTCCTGTACTCCTGCTGTCTGTCCTGCCCACTTTTCTGACTCCTGGTCCTGTGTCCGTGAGGACTCTTCAGGGCCAGGCCTGCTGCTGGCCTTATCTGGGCTCTTTGAGCCTCTGCCACAGCTAGGTGGCTGCATGCATCCATGCCAGGATGCAGGACACACCTCTACTCCTTCCCCTTTGGTCAGCAGATGCCTGCTCTGTGCTGCCATCTTCGTGGCCTGAGGCACTGACCCAGCCCCATCTTTCTCATGAGTCCATTCCATGGCCCTCCGTGTTAGGAGCCAGATCCTGCTCAGGCCCACAGGATTGTGCCCCTCTTTCAGCCTGCTCACTCTTGGGAGAACAGCACTGGCTAGAAAAGCAGGACAGTGAAGGAGGAGGCCCTGGCTCCTGTGCCTCCCTGTTTAGGGCAGTGGTTGTGTCGGGTAGGCACCAGATTGGAAACCTTGGTCCACCTGATTCCAGATTCTGTCCTCCAGAACCTAGAATATCCTCAGCCTGCCTGGGAGGCCCCTGGCCATGTCCCTTATTGGCCCTATGGTCAGGAGGGCTGCCTGGCAGTGAGACCACTTGCACCTGGGGGTCCCAGGGCACCAGATTGAAAACTACCTTCACGCTGAGTACAGTGGAACACACCTGTAATCCCAGTGACTTGGGAGGCTGAGGCAAGTTCAAGGCCAGCCTGGGCAACTTAGACTCTCTCAAAATAAAATTTAAAATAATGGCTGGGAACGTAGCTCAGTGGCAGGGTATCTCCCTAGCATGCGCAAGGCCTTCAGTTTAGTCCCCAGTATTGCAACAAACAAAGCAAAACAACTACCTCTACTTCCTTCTTGCTGGGGGCCCAGAGTTTCCCTGGAGCCCAGAGTCCAGTTCAACCACCACGTCTCCCACCCCCTCCCTGCATCTATGGGCTCTAGCCAGCAGCCAGTATTTTGTGCTTACTTCTGAAGGCCTCTGCCTCCTGCAGGCCAGATGCCTGCTATGATCGCAGAGTTTTTTTTCCCTCAGGGTAAGGCAAAGTGCAGTCAGGGGCCAAGGTCAGTGGAAGTGCAGCAGCTTAGGAATGGATCTCAGCCAAGTGTTTGCAGAGCAGTGGTCCCAGCTGTGGAGAAGGTTGCAGCCTCAGTGGAGGAAGTCAGCACCACACCAAGCTCTCTACAGCCTCCACCTGAGCAGGGGGTGGAGCAGCAGAGCCTTGGTGTGGGGGACAAGCTCCTCACATGGCCTCCATCTCCCAGGACTGGTCTGAACACCTCTGGCCCAGCACCCTGATACTGTGTCCTCCGATGTCTTCAGTGTACTGGGGGTCAGGACCTCATTTTACAGATGGGAGAACTGAGGCTCAGGGAGGTGGAAACCTGCCCAGGTCCCTCTGCTAGCAAGGGGACTCCAGGTTGGGTCTGGATTTGTCTTCCTCCTGAGGTGCATGGATTTGCCTATTTTGGAGATGCAGAACATGCTCCCAGCCTGCTCTCCCCAGCCCCTGCCTGTTTGCACTGGGATAAACTCAGGAAGGACAGCCAGAGCCTGGGCAGGGACCCAGCAGGGGATTGGGCCTACAGCCTTGCTTGGTGCATTTGCCTTGATGCAATCTAAGTCTTCTGTGCCTGTGTGTGTGTGTGTGTGTATGTGTGTGTCTGTGTCCCTGCATGTCCTTGCACATGTGTGTGCATGTCCATGTGTTTGCATGTGTGCAAGTCTGTGCATGGTGTGAGAGCCCCTGATGCAGCAGGCAGCTCCCCCCATTCAGGTATCATCCAGCCAGTGTCCTGGGGGGCTGTCATGTAACCCCGGGAACAAAAGCATCAAGTTCACGTCCCTTGAGGCTCATCATCTGGTGACTGTTTTGCCATCTCTCTGGAGTATGGAAGGGGCTTCCACCATCTAATGTGCAAGACAGAGCTCCTGATTTTCCTGTTTCTCAGTAAATTACAGCTCCATTTGGCTGTTGTTTAGCCAAGTCCTAGAATCCCTCAGCCCTCACTCTCCCCTGCCCACACAGGCCAACTGCAGCCCGTGAGCTGACCACCCCCCAAGTCACAGGACATCCCTGCTGCTGCTCTGCCTTCTGTGGTCTGTTCACATGTGGGGCATGATGTTCTTGGGTCAGAGGACCTGGCCACCCTGCATCCACCTGGGGTAGACCCCTTGCCTCTGGGCTCAAGGCCACTGAAGGCCAGGCCACGGCACTGGCATTCCTCAGGGTGCTCACTGCCATTCACACAGTCTGGGGGTGGTGTGTGGGACCTCACTGCCAGGACCCAAGTCTTATGTGTGGCTGTACGCAAGGGGCGTCCATGGGGTGGACAAGGCTCCCCATCCTCCACAAGCTGCTGCTGGCCCTGTGCCGTGATGGAGTGGGTAACTGCCAGTCACTGCACTCTGCCAGCCCTCAGGGCTTTATCACTTCAAAGTGGGCGTCGAGGTTCCTGTTTGGTAGGTGAGGCCCACACCGCTCAAACGCTATGACCAGGTGAGGGGTGGCACTGGCAGGATTGTTTGAAGACTGACTAGGGCTGCCTGGCAGGATCATGCGGAAGCAGCCGGCTGTCGTCCTGGGCGTGGCACACACTGTAGTAAAGAGGATGTCATCTTTCGTGCGGCAGATTGACTTCGCTCTAGACTGGATGGAGGTAGAGGCTGGGCGTGCCATATACAGGTGAGTCCCACAGGTGTGCTGTGTATAGAGAGGTCTGCAAGTATGCAGCTTACAGCTGAGGCCTACAGGTGTGTACAGAGAGGCCCACAGATATGCTGTGTACAGAGAGAGGGCCACAGGTGTACAGCGTACAGGTGAGGCCTACAGGTGTGTAGTGTACAGAGAGGCCCATAGATGTCTCTGTTTCTTTCTGTTGTCCTGAACGAAAATGGTACAAGCAATAAACAGAGCTCAATTCCTGTGGAAACTATATGCTGAAGAATGAATTTTCTCATCCTCCAGAACCCATGGAAATGCCTTTCATGGGCTTCCTGGGTCCTGTGCACACCCACACACGTGCAGGAACATCCATCTTTCCATATCCCTGCTTGTAAGTCCTTTATTTATTTATTTATTTATTTTGCGGTACTGGGGATGGAACCTGGGGGCATTCTACCTCCGAGCTACAGCCCGAGCCCTATTTTTTATTCTTTATTTTGAAACAGGGTCTCACTAAGTTGTGGAGGGCCTCACTAAGCAGCTGAGGCTGACCACGAACCCGGATCCTCCAGTCTCAGCCTCCCAAATGCTGGGATTACAAGCGTGTGCCACCACGCCCGGCTCTTGTAAGCCCCTTAAAAGGCTGTGCGAAAGTCGGGCGTGGTGGCCCGCGCTTGTAATCCCAGCATTCGGGAGGCTGAGACTCGAGGATCCGGGTTCTCGGCCAGCCTCAGCTACCTAGTGAGGCACTCCGCAACTTAGTGAGACTCGGTTTCAAAATAAAAAGAATAAAAAATAGGGCTGGGGGTATAGCTCGGAGGTAGAATGCCCCTGAGTTCAATCCCCAGTACCGCAAAACAAAACAAAGGCTGTGGGAACCTGCTAGAGACCCTTATAAGGTGCTAGAGTGCTGACTGTTCTTAAGACTCCTGTGACCACATCATAGCCAGCTTTACACTCGCCCAGGCCACAGACAGACCTGGATTATAGCTATCAATTGTTATGGTGTTTAAAGTTTAAGGCTGGGCATGGTGGCACACGCCTATAATCCCAGTACTTTGGAGGCTGAGACAGGAGGATCACAGGTTCAAGGACAACCTCAGCAACTTAGCTAGGTCCCTCAGCAACTTAGAGAAACCCTGTTTCAAAATAAAAACATTTAAAAATAGGGCTGGGGGTGTACCTCGGAGGGAGAATACTCCTGGGTTCAATCCCCAGCACCAAAATAAATAAATGAATAAATAAGCCTAATAGTAAATCCATATGTATTAACACAAATGTTTTAAAATGAAAAGTATTTTTTAAAACAAATTTTACTGAGAAGCCTATATTTTTTAACTTTTTGCATCCGGATCCAGTTGGCTTTTGGGAAGCTGGGCCTGGGGTTCCTGAGGCTGGGGCCTCTGTCTCTGCAGGCAGGGAGACAAGTCCGACTGCACATACATCGTGCTTAGTGGTCGGCTGCGCTCGGTTATCCGGAAGGACGATGGGAAAAAGCGCCTGGCCGGGGAGTATGGCCGCGGAGACCTCATTGGTGTGGTAGGTGCTGGGCTTCCTTCTCTGAGTTCCGCAGTGCTCGGGATGGCCTGAACTGTCATCGCCTGGGACAGGAGCCATCTGCCCGTCCACCCCATAGCTGGCCAGCTCCGAGCCAGGCCCTGCCTCCTGTCTGGTCTGGGATCACTTTCGGGTGGCTCATGGTACTGATCCATGGTTTCTGGGCGGTCATTTGCTCCCAGCCGGTGCTGGAGCCCTGGTGGGTGGTTAGTGGCCAGAATTGCCTCCTAACAGCCGTTAGTGAAAGTGGCTGACAGCTCACCAGCACTGGTGGGTCCCTCCGTCCTGAGCCCTAGCTGACCAAGTCCTGAGATGTTACAGCAGTTAGCTTTGAGGTTTGCAGGAGGACAGTGGATTCCAGGCTCCACGTCTTAGAGCTTGGAGCTTCAGATTTTTTGTTTTCTTTTAAACCACTGGGCAGGGAAGCCCAGGGGCTCTCTGCCGTCCGGCCACAGGCTCTTGAGGCAGCCTCCCTGAGGCCTGAGGTGAATTTGGCAGGCGCGTGCCACAGCTCACTTCCTCCTGAGCAGCTCAGCAACAGTGTGGCTCCAGCCCACCTCCTCTCCAATCCAAGTTCTGCCTGTCTAGTGGGTCTTTCAGATCAGTGCAGGGCTTTCCGATCCTGAAGGTGGCCTCGCTGTGTGCAGCCTGGTGAAACCAGCTGCCATTCAGGAAAGCGCGGCTCCTCTCCAAAGGCATTCATTTCCTGTTTTGTTTTGTTTTGTTTCCAGAACTAGGGATTGAACTCAGGGGCATTCTACCTCCCAGCTACACCCCCAGCCCTCTTTTTTATTCTTTATTTTGATACAGGGTCTAAGTTGCCATGAGCCTCACTAAGTAGCAGAGATTGGCCACAAACCTGCCATCCTTCTGTCTCAGCCTCCCAAGTACTCGGCTTGCAAGCCTGCACCACCACACCTAGTTAAAGGCATTCATTTCTGAGGGAGTGTTCAGGCTGTGCTATGCCAGTCTGTAGTGCTAGCCAGTGCCTGTGTCTGGGACGTGTCCAGGTTGCGGGGGCGCCTGTGGCTCCTGGTGACTTCTGGCCATTCCAGTAGTTCTGACAGCATGGTTACATGAGAGAGCTCACTTGCTTCTTCTACCCATGCAGATGAGAGGCCGGCGAGGTCATTTTGCTTCCTCCCTTGGGAGGGCCAGGCCATGTACATGAGTACACTCAGACTGGGTTGGGCCCCAGGTAGGGCAGAGCCAGGCCCCTGGGATGAGCAATGCAGCCCCAGAATCTAGCTCCTCTTCCTCAGGTGGAGACGCTGACCCATCAACCCAGGGCAACCACAGTGCATGCTGTTCGGGACTCAGAACTGGCCAAGCTACCCGAAGGTGCTCTGACGTCCATCAAGCGCAGGTACCCACAGGTAAGGGTAGCACAGCAACCTTGTTCCAGCCCTGCCTTGAGGCCAAGTGATTTTTCAGTTAAGCACAGACACACCCAGTCTGGAGCAGGAAGGTTGGATAGCATGAAAAAGTAACACAGGAAAAGCCGGGCGTGGTAGCGCGTGCTTGTAATCCCAGCATTTGGGAGGCTGAGACCGGAGGATCCAGGTTCACGGCCAGTCTCAGCTACCTAGTGAGGCACTCGAAACTTAATGAGACCCTGTTTCAAAATAAAGAATAAAAAATAGGGCTGGGGGTGTAGCTCAGAGGTAGAATGCCCCTGAGTTTAATCCCCAGTACCGCAAAAAAAAAAAAAAAAAAGTAACACAGGAGCAAGTGTGGTGGTACATGCCTACAATCCCAGCTACTTGGGAGAGTGAGGCAGGAGAATCTCAAGTTCAAGGCCAACCTGGACAATTTAGCAAGACCCTGTCTCAAAATTAAAAATTAATAAAAAAAAAAAAAAGCTGGGCGTGGTGGCGCACACTTGTCAGCATTTGGGAGGCTGAGACTAGAGGATCCAGGTTTGAGGCCAGCCTCAACTACCTAGTGAGGCACTCCGCAACTTAGTGAGACCCTGTTTCAAAATAAAGAATAAAAAATAGGGCTGAGGGTGTAGCTCGGAGGTAGAATGCCCCTGAGTTCAATCCCCAGTACCGCAAAAAAATAAAAATAAAAAAATAAATTAAAAAAAAAGGGGGGCTGGGGATGTAGCTCAGTGGTAGAGAACCCTTGGGTTCAATCTCTAGTACACCACACACATACACACACACACACACACACACACACACACACACACACACACAGACTCTCTCTCTCACACACACACAGTGACAGGAGAGTGTGCCTGCAGCGGAGGGGCTCTCCCACCATGCAGCTCAGGACAGGTGGGTTGGGACTCGCAGGGCCTGCTGGCGGTCAGCAGTCCTGCGATGGAGTGAGGGGCATTTGTACTACATCTTGGGTCAGTTGGTGCAACAGCTGCTTCTGGTTGTCCTCCCGCATGTGAATAATTCGATGTTGCAAAGGAGAGGGAAAAGAATCTGACTCAGATTTGGAGGCCCAGTCAGGGCTGCTCAGAGGCACAGTCAGGAGTGATGGGAGGACGGCTCAGAGACTGCAGGCTCGGGAGGTGTGTGATCTTCAGTCGGCACATGAAGCACATGCCATGTCAAGTTGTCCATTCTAGAACAAATGGGGGATCAGGGTGTGGCCCCACATTTTCCGGGCGTCCCCCTAGGCTACTGCCTTCTGAGGCTGACCGGAGGGACCTTGCCTGCCAGACAGTGGCTCAGGGGTGACCTGGACTCAGATCTCTGCGGAACCCTTGGCAATGGCCGTGACTCTGGTTGCTGTAGTTGCCTATTTAAGGACAAGGAGGTGCTGGTGAGCCAGGGAGGGCGGCTGCTGTCCTGGAGGCCCAGTGGCCCATGCCCTATAGGTGTGTCAGCATGGCTGTGCAGCCCAGGGTGCAGAGGCAAGCCCTCGTGCCATCGCTGCCTCCTCTGTGGCTGCTCTGTGGTGCACAGAGTACACTCACATCTGCCCCTGGAGGTCCAGGGACCTTCTCCATCTCCTCGTTTCCAGGCTTGCAGCCACTGTCTCTCGCAGTAGGCCCCAGCCCTCTGCGTTTAGCTTCTGTCCACACCCAAGCTGACTGCTGGGAACTAGACTGGGGTTTCCCTCAGCGCAGCTCCAAGGATCCCCATTCCTCTTCATCTCGTGGTCCACTGCTGGCCTCCAGAGACACCCCTTTCATGGTGGGTGAGCTCCCCCCAGGGGGTGTGTCCTGCAGGCATCAGCCTTGGAGTCTTGGGTCACTCTGGTGAGCTCACCAGGTCGTCCCCATGGTAGGCTGCTCCATGGTAGGGCCCCTCTGCTTTCGCCCTCAGCACTGCTTTCTGATTTCTGTCTGTTCTTGGATTTCATATAAATGAACTAGGACAGAATGCAGCATTTTGCGTACGGCTTCACTCATTCCACTGTGCACCATGATCCAGCCTTCTCCAGCTGGTGGGTGTTTGAGTTGTTTCTAGTCTAGAGCGGTTGGGAATCGGCCGCTAAGCACATTCTTGATGAGCACTGTTCTGGACAGGTGTTCCATTTTTCTGTGAGTCCTGTGAGGGTCACAGGACGAGTGTGTATTTTCAGGAACTGCAGACAGTCCTCGAACGTGGCTGAGTGCCTTGCAACCTGGGGGATGAGATGGCCACAGCCTGCTCCCCGTGCTGCACCAGCCCTTTCAGTGGCAGTGCGCCTGTGCTGGTGTGGTGTCTATTCCCCAGTGACTGAGTACACTGAGGAGCTTTTTATGCTCTTACTGGCCTCATTTGAGTCTTTGTCACTTGGCACAGAAATATTCTTTTTCAAATTAGCTTCCACTTTGACTTATTGTTATTTATTTATTTATTTTTTATTTTGTGGTACTGAGGATCGAACCCAGGGGCATTCTACATCCAAGCTACACCTCTAGCCCCTATTTTATTTTTATTTTCAAACAGGGTCTCTCTAAGTTGCTGAGTTTGGCTTCGAATCTGTGATCCTCCTGTCTCAGCCTCCCAAGTACTGGGATTATAAGTGTGCACCACCACACCTAGCTGACTTATTGTTAATTTTTAATTGTGACAATTATATTATGGTTATGTTGATAAAGGCTGTTATTCTTTAAAGAAACATACTCAGATATTAATGGATAAAGTGCTATGTTTGGGATTGGCTTCCAAACTTCCCAGGGGTATGTGTGAAGTGAGGCTACTTAAGTTCCCTTCCTTTTCAGTTCGTGTTAGTAGTATCACAACACCTGTGATCCCCCAAACACAAAATCTCGTGAACACATTTGAAACAGGATCTCACTAAGTTGCAGAGGGCCTCACTAAATAGCTGAGGCTGGCTGCAAACCTGCGATCCTCCTGTCTCAGCCTCCCAAGTACTGGGATTACAAGCACCATCACACCCAGCTTAACTTTATTTTTATACAAAATACTTTAAAAGTAATTTATAGCAATTTTCATTTGTTAATTAAAATCAATTAACTTTTTAAAAAGTAAGTTTAACATTTGGACTTTAAATACACTAGGCTACAACCCTAAAGATGTAGTATCAAGCCGAACCTGGTGGCGCACACTTTAATCCCAGCATTTGGGAGGCTGAGACCGGAGGATCTGGGTTTGTGGCCAGCCTCAGCTACCTAGTGAGGCACTCCACAACTTAGTGAGATCCCGTTTCAAAATAAAGAATAAAAAATAGGGATGGGGGCATAGCTCGGAGGTAGAATGCCCCTGAGTTCAATCCTCATTACCACAAAAACAAAAACAAAAAGCAGTATCAATACAATCAAAGATATCATTATTGTATCTGAAATATAGTCATTCCTGGGCATCATAAGGTGCCCAGCCCAAGGTCACAGCTATCCCCTAGAGCGCGCTGTCCACACAGGAACAGGCAGCACCTGGACAAGATGAGCCCTCAACTCAGGAGGCTCCGCAGCCTGTGCTTGCCTTGCCTTGGGGTCCTGGAAGCTTCCTTGGGTGGTCTGCCTGCCCTTGAGTGAGAGCGAGAGGCTGGAGCAGGCTCAAGGTCACAGAGGACGGGCCTCACACCTGTTGTCCCACCACAGTTGCCTCTGGACAGGCACCCGCCTTGTCCCCTCAGTGTGGAGTTCTGCTTCCCCGCAACTAGAAAACTGATGGTCTGATGTGCAGATGTCCTCATAGTCCATGGCCCGTAGTGATTTCCAGTCCATGGCAACTTTGAAAAAGTCCTGTTTGAGCATCATCGTGGGATCTTTAGTTCCCAGTATTTCATGGTTTAGAATGTGGGTCTTTCTGCCCCCAGGTGGTGACTCGGTTGATTCATCTTTTGGGTGAGAAGATCCTGGGCAGCCTCCAGCAGGGACCTGCAACAGGTGAGTATGCAGTGTTGGAGACCTGCTCAGAGCCCCTCCTGCCCTGGACACAAGAGGAGGCCATGCTGACACATGTCTGTTGTACAGGGTGCTGGTCTGTCCAGCCCTCAGGAAAGGCCCCAGAGCTCCCACCAGGGATAATTGAACAGGGCGGGACAGAGGAAGTGCTTAGACTTTGGCAATGCCTGAAGAATTTTGCTAAAATATGTCTCAGTGTGGGCAGCAATGAGGGAAGCTCTACTATGTGTGGAAATAAATGTGATATATCTCGCTTCTATTTTCGTTAGCTGATTAGAAAAAGGAAACAGGGTGAAGCTTCTTCAGGGAGTAGGATAATTGGAGGCTGCTGTCTGTCCTGTGCCAAGCATATAAGTATGGTAGAACAACTCTAGGGCAATGGAATTTCAAATTCTATCCCAGGTGCTGTGTGCATGTCAGTCACCATCACTGGGAACTCTATTATGATGCGAGAGTATGATGCACAAGTAAAAGTATAAAAATAAAATAGTTTTAAGTGATAAAAAGCAAGTATGTCTTAATGAATCTCACTATTATGCATAAATAATGCCTCAATAAAAAACTAATTAAAAGACCAAAAAAAGAAAAAAAGAAATTCTCTCCCCACTCATTTGTTCTTGTCTAACTCTGAGCATGTGCTTTTTCCAGAGCCACTGTTTGCTCTAGGTTCTGGGACTGTCCTTCTAGATAATGAGGACTCAGATGTTGCTGTTTGGCTCTTAATCTCTGGTCAGCAGGCCTGCCTCGGGCCTTCTTGCTGTTGCATGCACAACATGCACGTGGCCCTCTCTGGCCCCTTGCCTCTGCCTCCATGCACCCTGGCTGGAGCACCTCTCTGCATGTCCTGTGCCCCTTCTCAGCACAGCCTCCCTGGCTTCTCTCCATCCATCCCTGGTGCTCTTTGTTTTTTGTTTTTTGTTTTTGCAGTACTGGGGATTGAACCCAGGGACATTCTACCTCCAAGCTATACTCCCAGCTCTATTTTATTTTTTATTTGGAAACAGATCCACACTAAGTTATGGAGAGCCTTGCCAAATTGCTGAGGCTGGCTGCAAACCTGCAATTCTCCTGTCTCAGCCTCCCAAGTATTGGGATTACAGGTATCCACCACCATGCCTGCATTCAACTTGTCTTTATTTTCAAATAGGTAATGTGTTGTTTCTCTCTGGCTTTGTTCAATGATTTTTTTTTTTCTGTGTCTTTAGTTTTCAGAAATTTGATTTTGAAACATCTGGGCACAAATATCTTTGGGCTTATCCTGTTTGGGTAGCTCATCTTAAATCAGTAGATTTATATCTTTTACTAAATTTGGAAAAATAAGGGGTTTTTTTGGTATTAAGGATTGAACCCAGAAACATTCTACCTCCAAGCTATACCCCCAGCCCAATTTTATTTCTTATTTTGAAACAGTCTCACTAGGTTGCTGAGTCTCGTGAAGTTGCTGAGGCTGGCTTTGAACCTGCAATCCTCCTGTCTCAGCCTCCCAAGTACTGGGATTACAAGTGTGCACCACCACACCTGGCTTAAATTTAGGAAATGTTCAACGTGTGTGTGTGTGTGTGTGTGTGTGTGTGTGTATGGTGCATCTGTCTGTTATGGTATTGGGAATTGAACCCAGAGGTATTCTACCTCCAAGCTATACTCCCAGCCCTTTTTATGTTGAAACAGGTTCTTTTTTTTTTTTTTAGTACTGGGAATTGAACCCAGGGATGTTGTACCTTCAAGCTATGTCCACAGCTCCCTTTTAATTTTTATTTATTTTATTTTTTTGGTACTGTGGATTGAACTCCGGGGCATTCTATCTCCAAGTTGTACCCCTAGCCCTTTCTATTATTTTATATTTTGAAACACGGTCTTGCTAAGTTGCTGAGGGTAGCCCCGAACCTGCAATCCTCCTGTGTCAGCCTCCCAAGTACTGGGATTACAGGTGTGTGACATCACGTCTTGCTTCAAGTTTTCTTTTAACCTTGAATTCTTTCTCCTCTTTTGGAAACATAATGATACAGGTACTAAACCTTTTGTTGTTCTGAAGGTCTCTGGGGCACCATTCATACTTCGTTTCTTTTTTCCTCTTTCTGATGTTCAGATAGAATAGTTTCTTTGGTCTTTATATAATATCTCTTCCTTTTTCTTCTATCACCTCGATTCTGCTATTAGGCCTAGCTACAGCTTGCTTGCTTGCTTGCTTTTTTTTCAGTACTGGGGATTGAACCCAGGGGCATTCTACCTTTGAGCTTCACCCCAGCCCTACTTTTTATTCTTTATTTTGAAATAGGGCCTCACTAAGTAGCTAAGGCTGAGGCTGGCCCCAAACCATGATCCTCCTGTCTCAGCCTCCCAAGTACTGGGATTACAAGTGTGCACCCCCACACCCAGCTAGTTTTTTTTTTTTGCAGTACTGGGGATTGAACTCAGGGGTATTCTACCTCCAAGCTACACCCCCAGCCCTATTTTTTATTCTTTATTTTGAAACCGGATCTCACTAAGTTGTGGAGGCCTCACTAAGCAGCTGAGGCTGGCCTCGAACCTAGATCCTCCGGTTTCAGCCTCCCAAGTACTGGGATTACAAGCATGCACCACCACACCTGGCTTTAAACATATACTTTTATTAATGCACTGTAATTATACATCATTGTGAAGGTCAAAGTGACACAGACATACGTGTACACAGCACTTGGTGTATTCCCCTTGGCATCCCATTCCACTTCCCGCTGAAATGGGGGTATTTCCTAGGGTTCTTGTCCAGTGGATCTCGACAAAGACTAGCAAAGGGCGTAGAAATATCAAAGTTTTTTTTTTTTTTTTTTTTTTTTTTTTTTTTTTTGCGGTACCGGGGATTGAACTCAGGGGCATTCTACCTTCGAGCTACACCCCCAGCCCTATTTTTTATTCTTTATTTTGAGACTGAGTCTCACTAAGTTGCGGAGTGCCTCACTAGGTAGCTGAGGCTGGCCTCGAACCCAGATCCTCCGGTCTCAGCCTCCTGAATGCTGGGATTACAAGCGTGCGCCACCACGCCCGGCTAAAGTTTATTTTAAGTTAGGGAAAGATAGAGGACAGTGCAGCTCCCAGCCCCAACGAGGGTATGGAAAGATTGTGACCTCTTAAGCCCTCAGGGAGTGGGCTTTTAACCCTTCCTGAGGTTTTCTATCTGTTCTTTTATGATTGGTCAGAATTGGGCTTGGGGACCAATGACTTTTGTACAGTTTCGATCCTTAATTTGAATGATTATGTGTGGGCTGGTCAGTCTTCCTGCTCACCTCCCCAGCCTCACGGAAAGGGGGACGAAGATGGCCGTTTTAATTCTTTTTTTTCGGTACTGGGGATTGAACTCAGGGGAGTTCTACCTCCAAGCTACACCCCCAGCCCTATTTTTTATTCTTTATTTTGAAACTGGGTCTCACTAAGTTGCAGAGTGCCTCACTAAGTAGCTGAGGCTGGCCCTGAACCCAGATCCTCCGGTCTCAGCCTCCCGAATGCTGGGATTACAAGCATGCACCTCACCCGGCTCGTTTTAATTCTTTCTGTTCCCAGGTCCTCTTCCCTGCCTCACTGCTATCCAGGGAATTTTATATTTCAGTTTTTGTATTTGGCTCTCATTTGTGTCTTCCATCTGCTAAGACTGTGTTCATATATGTTTCCTTTTTTTGGTACTGGGGATTGAACTCAGAGGCTTCTACTTCCAAGTGACATCCCCAACCCTATTTTTAATTTTTATTTTGAAACAGTGTCTTGCTAGGTTGATGAGAGTCTCACTACTTGCTGAGGTGTCCTCGAACCTGTGATCCTCCTGACTCAGCCTCCCAAGTACTGGGATTACAAGCATGCACCACCTCACTGGCATATTCATATGTTTCTGGAGTGCTTATGATGACTAGCTCAAGTACTGGGATTACAAGCATGCACCACCTCACTGGCATGTTTGCATGTGTTTCTGGAGTGCTCATGATGACTAGCTCTAGCTGGTTGTGATACCTGCTTCATTGTCCTTATCAAATATTTCCGACATCTGTGACATGTTGTCATTTTTCTTTTTCTTTCCTTTTTTGTATTTTTTATTGTTGTTACTGAGGATTGAAGCCAGGCGTATTCTTCTTCTGAGCTACACCCCCAACCCTTTTTATTTTTTATTTTTAAACAGGGTCTCACTAAGTTACTTTTCTGGCCTTGAACCTGTGATCCTCCAGTATCAGCCTCTCAAGTACTGGGATTACAAATGCACATCACTTTGCTGGGCTATGCGTTGCAGTTTTTGTCTGACTGACTTTTCTTACTCTCCATTCAGCTGGGGATGTGGATCACACCCTGGCACCTTGAACTGCCAGCATGCTAGTGTTTGCAGCTCACACTTGACTCATTTCTGTGGACGGTGTTTTTTTGTTTTGTTTTGCCTGACTGGCTTTCGGTTTCTTTTTTTTTTTTTTTTTTTTTGCTTTTTTGGGGTACTGGGGATTGAACTCAGGGGCATTCTACCTCCGAGCTTTACCCCCAGCCCTACTTTTTATTCTTTATTTTGAAACCGGGTCTCACTAAGTTGCAGAGTACCTCACTAGGTAGCTAAGGCTGGCCTCGAACCCGGATCCTCTGGTCTCAGCCTCCCAAATGCTGGGATTACAAGCGTGCGCCACCACGCCTGGCTGTCTTTTGGTTTCTTAAATCATTTGTTTGCCTGTTATCTGGTGTTACTTCCTCCTGATCATGAAAATAGTGGAGTCTAGTTAGCATTTGGAAGCAGCAGAAGCAGGGTCTGAGGTAGTCCAAGCCCCCAGTGCCTCCTTGTCTCCTGGGATTTGTGGGAGGAGGCCCAGCTGTCTGGGGCTCCACCTGCAGAGCCAAAGTTTGAGGGTGGTTTGGGGTGCCCTGGCTCAGTGTTGGGAAGGTGGCCTGCAAGGGGGTCCACTGGGCTTCAGCAACCTCCAGGACAGACAGGTCTCCCAGGGGCCCAGGAGCCGTGTAGGTGCCTGGAGAAGCCTAGTTGAGCTGTGTGGCGACAGTGGACCTGTGCAGGTGAGGCTGTGTTCACTAGGAGCAGATCCAAGAGGAAAGTGGGCAACAGACTTTGTTTTGCTTCATTTCCTTGTCTGTCATTATGCCATTTATTACAAAATTTGTAAAGGCTTATAAAAAAGCCATCAGGGCACAGAGCTGAGGGCGGGAAGGTAAGTAGCAAGCCCTCCCCTTGGTTCCCTGACTTCTCACAAGCACACTCATGTCCACACTTGAGGTGGCTCCTTTGCTGGGACAGCTGGTTCAGGCCCAGGTGGGTCTCTTCCCAGGGGCCAGTAAGCCCTGTCGCCGACGCTCACTCTCCACTGGGCTCCCTCCTTGGAGTGCTCCTTTCTGCTCTGCGACCCTCCACATTTTGAGTGTTGCCTGGCACAGCTCTGTGTAGAAACTGAGTGCTGCCTGTGAGCAGCTGGGAACCTGGCTCTGGCCTTTGCAGCCTCTCAGAAGAGACAGGCAGAGGATGCTGCGCCTTTGCAGTGTCCAGCCCCCACAGTCATTGGCTGGGAAAGCACCAGTGGCTGCTGTGCACCGGTCTCAGGTGGGAGCTGGGCCATGCCTGCCAAGGGGCCAATCAGAGAAGAGCCCTCACCTGGAGTTGCTGGTCAAGTCAGGAGAGAGATGAGATGAGGAAGACAGGGCAAGGGGAGCGAGGGCACACGCAAGCCTGGGCAGCCAGGATGGGCCTCTTGGAGGAGAGATGAAGACCTCAGAGCAAGTGAGCAGCTCCGGGACAGGGAGGTGCCAGGCAGGAGCCTCTGAGGCTCGCAGGGCACAGCCAGCAGAGAGCTTGGCTTGCCCCGAGTGGGGAGGGGTGCTGGAGGGATTGGTGCAAGAGTGGCCTTGTCTCACTTGGGCACTGGTGACTGAAGACACTGGAGCTGGGTGATGAGGCCCAGGCCTGCTTCTGGGCCTGAGTGGAGCACGAGCAGTGTAGCCAGGCGGCCTCGGGGTAGGGGTGAACCCAGATAGAGTGCCCGGGACCCCGGGCTGGTGCTGAGGAGGCAACATCTGTTTATCTGTGTTTCTGACTGTTTACAGAGACAGGTAGTTCTGTTTGGGATGTTCAATATGTTAGAAATAACTTTTCATAACATTAAGAAAAAGGCACATGTTCAAAAATTGCTTGGCAAGGCGATTTTACTTTTTTGCAAAAAAGGGTGCCCCCAGATATACAAGAGAGAGCACACCTGAGGAAGAACCTGGCGGGTCTAGATCCCTAATGCAAAGCCCCTCCTGAGCTGAACTCCTATTGGTGGGAGTTACAGCTTCACATTCTTCCTGGTCAGCTACAGGGGAAGTTGGGGGAGGGTCAGCACCTACAATCTCTTGAGATGCTAATTTTGTGAAGGGATCCAAGTATTACAAGATGGCGAATTACAAAGTGGCAAATTACAAGATGGCGGTTAAAATCAAACTACTCCTTTGACAGAAAAGATACAATTATTTTCTCACAAATAATGGGATAATTTTAATAAATTACAGCTTTTTCAACAATACATCATCAGCTTTTTCTTGTCAGTACACAAAGGTGTGTTTTATCGCTAGGATGCAGCTCAGCGATAGAGGCTTGCCTGGCAGGCTCAGGAAGCGCCCTGTGTGCCCTCTGGAGAGGCAGGCTTGCTTCTGGGGGCCAGGGCTGCGCACAGCGGCGCCCACTCCTCCTTCTCTCTCTAGGTTTACTGGAGTGGCCCCTTCCCTCTACACTGGCCTTGGCCCTTTTTTCCCTCCCTCCCGCACCCCACTCAGACTCCTGGTTCAGGCTATGTGTACCTCACTAATCAGGAACGACGGGTCTGGCTTCTGTGTGAGAAGAGCAGTCAGAGGTGAAGCCTCTCAGAGGAGCGGGCCGTTGGGGCTCGCACTTGAGGGAGACAGGAGGTCCACAGCAGACGACAGCCTGCCCCGTATCCCTGAGAGTGGTTACGTGGCCAGCAGCACTGGGCCCATGGGCGAGGACCCAGGGCACACCCAGGCCATAGGTGTGGCAGGTGGGCATAGCCACGGGCAGTGCCCACCAGGTGTGATTGGTCCCTGCCCCCAGCCACCTCCGTGGAAGCAGGTGAACGCGCCAAGAAGGGGCTTTGTTGTTGAAGCGAACTCATGCCAGGGCCCTCCACGGGGCTGTGAGCTATGGATCTTGAGGTTGCGCCCGCCGAGGGGCTCTCAGCTCTTGGAGGGACCTGGGTGGAGGTCACGCCATCTGGGTGAGTCCCTGTGGGACTCATGGAGGACATAGTCTCAGGGAGAGGGAGCCCTGCCTGCCTTGATTTCCCCCACAGGTGGGTCTAGGGTGTCTTCCCTGGACTGCCCCTGACCCAGGTGCCCTTCCGTGGGCTGTTCTGTGCCTCTTTTGGTTTTGGAAATCCTATGCAGATAAGAGATAATTAAAAAAACATGTCTGTTGATCTTCCAGGTTTACACTGATTAGAGTGAGTGATAGAACACTATGAAGAACTGGTTCAAAAGTTGATTCTTCCAGTACACATCTGTAATCCCAGTATTTGGAAGGTTGAGACAGGAGGATCGCAGGTTCAGGGCCAGCCTCAGTAACTTAGCAAGACCCTCAGCAACTTAGCAATATACCGTTTCAAAATATAAAATAAAATGGTTATTTCTCAGAGTTAGAGCAGCCCTGGGTTCAATCTTCAGTAACACGCGCGCACACACACACACTCTATCTGGCAGTATATTGTAGCTGAGTTTATTTGGGGCCTCACATTCTTTTCAGAATTTCATTGCTTCCTGAAGGGCGTATGGGGAGCACATCAGTACCAGTGCAGAGCCAGGGGCTGATGGTTCATCAGGAAGAGGTGGGGCGCTACTCATCGTGTGTGTGTGTGTGGGGGGAATTGAACCCAGAGGCATTCTACCTCTGAGCTACAACCCCGGACCGATTTTATCTCTTATTTGGAAACAGGGTCTTACTAGGTTGCTGAGAACCTCACTAAATTGCTGAGGCTGTCCTCGAACCTGCAATCTTTCTGTCTCAGCCTCCCAAGTACTGAGATTACAAGCATGCTCCACTATGCCCAGCTCACTCTCATCACTGTAAGACCCAGAAGACTTTGCCCTGACTGGCTGATGTCTTGTGTCACCTGGAACATCTGGGAACACTGAGGCTGCTCTCCCAGCTGACCCCAGCCCTGTGCTCTGCAGGTCACCAGCTTGGGCTCCACACGGCTGGCAGCAAGTGGGATGCAGGAAACCCGGCTGGCAACTTATCCACAGTGGCAGCGATGCCCGTGTCTGAGGATGTACCCCTCACTGCCTTCTCCCTGGAGCTGCAGCATGCCCTCAGTGCTATCGGTAAGCCCTCACGTGGGGCAGTTTAAAAAACACAAATCCCCATCTCTAGAATGAGGGGCTGCCCTTGCTTTGGGACAGATCCTAAGCTGGGGGGCTCTGCTCTGAGGGGACTCCTCATGGGAAGGCTGCTCAGGTCCTGATTGGGCATGTCGGTGTAGGAGCCCCAGATTCTAAGAGTGTTCCTCAGCACATTCTGCCATGATACCCTGGGAGTGAAGGGCTAGCGTGGCAGATACCATGATACCAACAGCCTCCCCAGGATGCCCTCCTTGTCTCCCACAGGATCCCGTCTTTAGGTTCTAAGCCTGCTGGGGCATGTGTGAGCCACTCTGCTCCCTAGAGGGGACATGGCAGTGGGTGGCCAGCGAGCTGGTCATCTGCGGGAAATGCCCTTGACTGGAGTCAGGTGGCTTGGGGTTCCCTTGGCCAGCACTGGGAGTGTCAGTCAGTCCTGGTGTGGAACCGGGGTTGATAGTCCAGCAGGAAGAGGGGGATCCCTGGTAGTTATTAAGTTTCGGGATTCAGGAACAGGAAATTCAAATTTCTAAGAGCTCTTGTGAATTCCTATGTTCATAAGGCATCTTATGTTCTTCTTAACATTTTTTTCCAGTACTAGGGATAGAACTCAGGGCCTCATGCATGCTAGGCAAGTATTCTACTACTGAGCTACAATCCCAGCCCATTAAAAAAATATATATATTTTAATTTTTTTGTGGTACTAGGGGTTGAACCCAGGGGCATTCTATCTCTGAGCTACCCTCTAGCCCTATTTTTTATTTTGAAATAGGGTCTCACTAAGTAGCTGAGGCTGGTTGATCCTCCTGTCTCAGCCTCCCAAGTACTGGAATTACAAGCATGCGCCACTACGCCTGGCTAAAAATTTTTTTTATTTTGAGACAGTTTCACTAAGTTGTCCAGACTGGCCTCAAACTTTCAATCCTCCTGCCTTAGCCTCCTGAAGAGCAGGGATTACAGATATGTGCCACCATGCTCAGCTTCTTGTCAACACTTTAATTTTCTGTAGTAGAATTATACTGAAAGTTTTGGGGTTATCTCTGAAAAATGATGAAATAATGAATGCTATTCAGAATTGTCTAATTATCAGGAAATAGTATATTGTGACTACACAGTATCTATTTCAGTACCATGCAAAAATGCTCTCTACCTGGTACAAACATTTAATTAACAAAAAATAGTAAGTAAATTCCACAAAAGATCTATAAAATTGAGAGATACCACTTTATTTATTATTTTTTTATTTTTTAAATTTTTTTATTGGTGCATTATAATCATACATCTTTGTTAGGTACAAGCTGGTAAAGGCATACATGCACACATTTCTCATTTAACCCTTCCCCAATTCCCGCCCCATTCCCTCATCCTCCTCAAGTTCATTTTTTTGTTGTTGTTGTTGTCGTTGTTTTTTTTGCAGTACTGGGGATTGAACTCAGAGGCATTCTACCTCCGAGCTACACCCCCAGCCCTATTTTTTATTCTTTATTTTGAAACCGAGTCTCACTAAGTTGCAGAGTGCCTCACTAGGTAGCTGAGGCTGGCCGCGAACCCAGATCCTCCGGTCTCAGCCTCCCGAATGCTGAGATTACAAGCGTGCGCCACCACACCCGGCTCAAGTTCAGTTTAGTGATTGACTTTGATATGTTTGTGAAAGTACATCATGTGCATTAGGGTGTCTCCCCTCCCCCATCACCTTCAGTTAAGTCACCTTTTTTGCCCTTCTAAGGTTTCTCCTTCTTTGTCTAGAGTCCTTCTTATGCTCCACTTTCTCCCTAGCTTCCGCATATTAGGGAGAGCATACAATTTTTTACTTTTTGTGACTCACTAATCTCACTTAACATGATGTTTTCCAGTTCCATCCATTTCCCTGCAAATGACATGGTTTTGTTCTTCTTTATGGCTGAGTAAAATTCCATTGTGTACATACCCCATAGTTTTGTAATCCATTCATCTGTCAATGGACATCTTGGCCGGTTCCATAGTTTGGCAATTGTGAATTGTGCAGCTATAAACATAGATACACATGCAAATAGATATATAGATAGTTTGGTTTCCATTCTTCTGGGTAGATACCCAGAAGTGGTATTGCTGGATCATATGATAGGTTCATTCCTATTTGTCTGAGGACCCTCCATACTGTTTTCCAAAGTGATTACACTAATCTGCAATCTCACCAACAATGTATTAGGGTTCCCATTTCTCCACACTCTTGCCAGTATTTGTTGTTGTTCGTGTTTTTGATGATTGCCATTCTAATTGGGGTTAGGTGAAATCTCAAGGTAGTTTTGATTTTCATCTCTCTGATTGCTAATGATGTTGACATTTCCTCATACATTTATTGGCCATTTGTAATTCTTCTTTTGTGAAGTGTCTATTTAGATCCTTTGCCCATTTTTTGACTGGGTTATTTGTTTTCTTAGTGAGTTTCTTGAGTTCTCTGTGTATTCTAGATATTAATCCTCTATCAGAGGAGTAGCTGGCAAAAGTTTTCTCCCACTCTGTGGGCTCTCTTTTGAGGTTCTTTTTTTTTTTTTTTTATTTTTTTTTTTT
>PVLC010024570.1:0-23934 GCA_004027655.1 Graphiurus murinus | reverse complement strand
ATGGCCGGGGTAGCTGCAAAGTGAGCCTACTGGCGACAACAAATTATTCGATGGAAACCCACACACCACCACCTGCCATCCCTCCAAAGGCCTTAAATAAAGCTGGGGTTTCCGCTGTCAGCAGGGGGAGTGGCATCAAAGTCCAAATCCAGCTTGAGAACATACCTCTGGCACTTAGGAGAGGTCACTAGCAAGTCAGTGCTCAGAACAACCCACGACCTCTCTAGTGCCATGCCAAAGGAGCTACAAAATTGAAAGCTGCAGTCCTTCATGCAAATTGTAAAATCCACAAGCCCATAACTGAATCTGAAGAAGTCTACTTCATTTCAATGATCATCTTTATAAACATTTATTTGCCTGGGTAATTATTCTAAGTCACTAAGAAACTGTTTGCCAAGTAGCTTACTGAATGGCAACCACAGGTGTAGCTGACACACAAGAAACCTAAGTTGGATAGCATACTCACAGTAATACGAGATTTCTTGACAGACAACTGTGACAAATTCTTTCTTGGGGGTGAATTCGTCCCTATAATGTCTTCGTGGAGCCGATTACTACAGAAAACACCCAACAGATAAGAAAAACAAGCCAGACATTTGTCAAGCATCTGACATGTCATGTTTCTCCCTATGTCTTGAGGCTTTTTGACTCAAAAGCCATCAAAGTAGTGCCAAACATGAAAAACCGTATTGAAATATCATTCTCTAATGTAGACATGGCCTCTCAGAAAGCTCAGAATCTTGGACATATTTTTGCATGTGACTAGTAAGGAAAAGTAGCCCTTAAGTTAGGTTGAATTGATGGTGGGACAAGTTTGTGAATTGGATTTTTTTTTTTTTTTTTTTTTTTTTGCGGTAATGGGAATTGAACTCAGGGGCATTCTACCTCCGAGCTACACCCCCAGCCCTATTTTTTATTCTTTACTTTGAAACCGAATCTCACTAACTTGCGGAGTGCCTCACTAGGTAGCTGAGGCTGGCCGCGAACCCGGATCCTCCGGTCTCAGCCTCCCGAATGCTGGGATTACAAGCGTGCACCACCACGCCCGGCTTGGATTTTGACAGTTCTGTCAAATTATTAACTCATAATAACAACCTTTAGAGTAAATAACTAAGAAATAAGTTCCAGAGGAGTCCCAGGGTTGACTTTGAAAACAGAACAAGCCCAGGGAACAGGTGGCCTGTCTCTTCACCCTGCTAATTGGACCAACCTTGTCTTTTATTCCTTTCTCATGTCTGCATGTAACCAGAGAGGGTCTTCTATATGAATGTGAACAGAATGTATAGATTTGCTTGCTTCCGTCTGTGTAATTGCTTGAAATTACATCCATCTGCCATTAGACTTCTTAAAGGCAGGAAGCACATTTGCCTGTCACTTAATACTCTAAAAGATGCCAAAGTGATGGTTGATTGCCATAGAGATTCAAGAAGTGTATGTTATTTAAACATACTGAGTATCCCATAACTTTTCTCAGGGGCTCAGCCAGACAACTTCAGCACAAGGTAAACAGATTTTCAAATAGTTAAAGCAAGACAAATCCAGGTACAGTACAGGGGGCTGAGAAATGGGGCTCCAGCACCATCTTAGATTGTCAAATAACCTCTGGCAGGAAGTCATGCACACAGTAAAAATAAGGAAAAAAAAAGGAAAAGTAAAATGAAAAGCTATAACCTTATACAACCCTAGGTATCTGAAGATACAGTAGAACACCATGTCAACAATGGACTGCTGCTGTGTAAACCAGTTGTATGGGGAAAATAAGCATGTGTTTTATGGAAGCTTCTGTTCTCTTTTCAGTTACATATACCCATACATAATTTCAAGTATTATAGATAGTAATATTAATAATCAATTATGGAATTTAATATAAAATTAAAATTTTATATTTTATATTAAAATATAAAATAATTCTTTTCTAGAAATTTTTAATCACACTATGGTTTTGCAAACAGTGTCTTCTATTAAAGAATCAGTTTGTACAGAGTCCCTCCTATGACCTACGTTCTCCTTGGCTTCTGCATGTAAGGAAGAGCATCTGATTTTTTTGCTTTTTGTGACTGAATAATCTCACTTAACATAATGTTTTCCAATTCCCTCTATTTCCCTGCAGATGACATGATTTTGTTGTTCTTTTTGGCTGAGTAAAATTCCATTGTGTAGCCAGGCGTGGTGGCGCACGCTTATAATCCCAGCATTCGGGAGGCTGAGAAGAGAGGATCCGGGTTCGCGGCCAGCCTCAGCTACCTAGTGAGGCACTCCGCAACTTAGTGAGACTCGGTTTCAAAATAAAGAATAAAAAATTCCATTGTGTACACACACACACACACACAAAAGGGGGCTCCAGCAGGAAGCTAGCTTCTAAGCCAGGGATGGAGGTGACAACAGTACCTACTGGCCCCTCAACCCAGAGCGAAGGAATAAACAGTGGAGAAAAACTTCCCTGAGAGATGTCATTGCCTCAGTCCCAGCTCTCTTCAACAATTAGATTAAAACAAAGCAATCAAGTGCACAGACTGCTCATTGCTCTCTGAGAACCTCACTTTCTTCCCCTGACAAACTTTTCTTCTTGAATACATTATATTCATCTAAACTTGCAACAAATCATTTTCAACATCTTGACATGCAGTGAATAATTAGTTTCCACTGTGGAGGTTACCTGCCCATTCATTCCAATTCATCTCAGATGATTCCAAATTGGGGAGTCTTAGGCCTGTCATGCCAAATGTTTTGAAGAAACAGAGCTTCATGTTCAGTTATTTAAAAATACATAAGGAGCAATAAAGCTTCCAAGTCTGATGATCTAGCAGATCAGGCACAAATATCTGTTCAATCAGTACTGTGGTACGTATTCCCTGGTCAACCACATTTCACTGGCCAGGTGTACAGTTCCTCCTGCTGACATTTATCACAACACACAGAGCCACAGGCGGTGCATAAATAGTGTGATATATAATTTTTCCATGTGCAAAACAAAACAAAAAAAAATAAAGAAAGCAGAATCTCTTTCCAGTTGTCTTCTACACCTCTGAGAGTTTCTATCTGATTGTTTTAAAGGAAAGGAGTCTCAGGGTTGCTGGTCATGGACTCTGGTCCTTCAGGAGTCTCTCAGGTTACAATCCTTCTCCATCCCAGGTGTGGAGGAGAGAAGGGATTAAGTAGTAGTTCTGGCAACCTTGTGCCTATAATCTAAGAGGAAAGCTCTTGGTTCCCTTTAAGAGATAGTTTTAATGCAGGTATTTTTCAGGCATAGCAAGAACTCCACCAGAGAATAGTACTAAGATACTTTCAAAATCATGGCCAATTAAGATGAAGTAGAAAGACCAAAGTTACCTTCCCATTGAAACAGTGTGTGTGTGTGTGTGTGTGTGTGTGTGCGCGCGCGCGCGTGCGTGCGCGTGCACGAGGTGGGGTGTGGGGGGGATAGATAATATATTTGAAACAAAGGCTTTCAAGACACTGGGCATCAGGCAATGGAAGATAGTGAGCCCAATTACTGTTCTGGCTCTCTGCCCATGAGAGTCCCAGGCTGTGGCATAGGAGGGACACCTTGGTGGAGCATGAGTTGAGGAGACAGAGCAAAGTCTAGGGAGACTAGGGTGACTTTGTAGGCAGAGATGAGAGAGGAGGCAACTGTGCACAGATAGTGTCTCTGGAATGAGAAAGCTGAGCGTGTATTCTTAAGTGGACTGCAGTTCCCTAGGTCATTGACCAAGCCAACTGGACGATGAAAGTTCATGATAACTATCTGATTATGCTCTGACATGAAGGACATTGATGAGAAATCAAAAGGTGAACCCATCCTGCCTTATAATAACAGTGATATTTAGGACTTTCATATATTTTCCCATTCGAATCCATATGCATGGAAACTAGATTCCATGGAATCTCACACCTCTGACAGATTTGTGAGGGGCACATTTTTATTCATAGATCACTCTAAGTAGATGACCATAAATCTTTTTTTTTTTTTGTGGTACTGGGGATTGAACTCAGGGGCATTCTACCTCCGAGCTATACCCCCAGCCCTATTTTTTATTCTTTATTTTGAAACCGAGTCTCACTAAGTTGCGGAGTGCTTCACTAGGTAGCTGAGGCTGGCCGCGAACCCGGATCCTCCGGTCTCAGCCTCCCGAATGCTGGGATTACAAGCGTGCGCCACCACACCCGGCTACCATAAATCTTAATGAACCATTTTTCCATCTCATAGGAGCAATGTTTGAGATTTGGAGCAGAAAAATTACAAGTTTATGTCATCTGCTGCCTACTAGGGTTGTGATATTATTCAGGACAGCATGAAATATTTTGGGCATATGTACACTTAAAATTTTTTTGTTGTTTATCTAAAATTCACATTTAACTGAGTGGCAATTTTTCTTCTGTCCTAAATTCAGCTACTCTACTCCAAAGTGATGTTGTATGGGAGAGAGCTATTAGATTTAATTCATTTAAGTGAGAGAGAAGGGGATGTAAGGAATACACATGCTACAGTTGATAATTATACGTAACAACTCATGGTTCATCTGGAATCCAGTGGCCATGCTAAGAATAAATGCCTTTATCCAGATCTGTCACTTGCTCCTGTGTTCTATAGATTTTTCCATTTTCTCTTTACTCTCTCCCATAGGCCAAGGATTCCACTCAGCTACTATGAAGCTATGTGAATCCCATCCAACTCCAATCTAATGACACAAAAGTCAAAGCTACCCAATGCTCAGGTTTTGGTACCTGGATAACTTGGCATGACATCACTCCCTCCAGGGCCTTTCTATTTTCCTTAGAGTACAAGCCAGTATGTTCAAGTGGCTCTGAGGCTCCCAGTGACCTGTTTCCCGCTATCTCACCTATTGGTCCTCTATCAAATCAAGCATGACTCACCTCAGGATTATGCCCTTCTTGTTCCTGGTGCCTGTAACTGGCTGCAGGAAGCTCTATGGCTCACTATTATACCTCCATCAGGACTCTGTCCACTTTCTCCCATAAGACTACTCTCCTACCCATCATGTATCCTATCCGTTTCACCTTGTTTTACTTCTGTTCTGACATATGTTTACTTACTATCACTCTCTGCTATTGTTCTCCAAAAATCATGTTGAGTCTTGAGTCTTAATCCCCAGTATAGTAGTATTAAGAGGTGGGACCTTGTGGAAGATGATTAAGTCATTAGGGCAGGATCAGTGCCTTGTGAGAATGCTTGAAGGAACTAGCCTAAGTCCCTCTGGCTCTTCCCTTCATTCTACCATGTGCAGACACAGCATTCCTCCCCTTTGGAGGAGGCAGCAACAAGGCTTCATCCCCAAAACAGACCAGAACTCAGACATGAACCCTGATGCCACCTAGATCTTGGACTTCCCAGCAAGCAGAACCATGCAAAATGAACTACTGCACATAAGTTACCCAGTGTGCAATATTTTGTTAAAGCCACACAAATGAACTAAGACACTCTCCTGTGCTTGAATAACACTCAATTAGGGTAGGAACTTTGTTTTGGCCATCAGTGTATCCTTAGAACCTCAAGGAGAACCTGGCTTGCATTTGGAATTCAATAAACACTTGTTAGAGGAATCAGTGAACTGGTCCGAAGCAGTTCTTTACTCTTCAACTAGCATGTCCTTATTCACCTCCTCACTTCCAGTTGTGTCCAAACTGATTCTTCAGAACATAAGCTCAGAAACTGTACCCCAAAGCCAAGTAGGTGGCTGCAAAATGACATTATTTGAGGATTTCCTGGGCAGGGCCACCTGACCCTCAAGTAGAGATCTTCTGCTCATTGTGTCATGGTAATTCTTTATTCCTTGTTTCTTAAAGCTGTATCTTGAGAAGATATCCAATGTTCTCTCAATACTATCTCATGGGTCAAGAGTTTCACAGTCAGGGTGATGGGTATGGATCATAGATCAAAGCTTTGTGGAAGTGGATTGAGGCAAAGGTAGGGGAAAAAAGAGAATTCCTGAGAGAGGAGCTAGAACAGAGTCAGCCTTTTGGTCAAAGGAAACTAATATGTCATTAGTATGTCTACGTCTTGGGACTCCCTCATCTCACCTATCTGGTGAGAGATAATCACCTATCTGGTCAGAGAAGGTGGTAATGAGAAGACACCATTTCCTTGGCATCAGTGGAACTAGGATCTCCATGTATCCAGGACAAAGCACTACAAGTATTCTACTAAACTACTACTATATCCTTCCCATCCTATCTCCATGCTACCAACCACAGGAGTGATAAGGTAACTCAGGATGGACCACCAAAATAACACATCTTTCTGGAAATACTCTTTGGTTCAAAAATTGGTATGTAGCCTAAGCAGGGCCACTGAGGGTTGTTTTCAGGAATATGGATGCCAGAGGAGAGAGGGGCACACTCTTTTTACCACAATATGTACATGGGAGAATGTTATGGGTTTGCAGCCATTTGGGCCTCTTTGCCTCTATAGACAGAATCTACCTGAAAACAAGGCAGAGAACAATAGAGCTAAGCAAAGGAAGCAGAGTCCTGATGACAGTCTCAATTCTCAGATTAACTGGGTCTGAAGCCAGAATCACCACTTGGACTCTCCAATTACATTAACAAATGAGATTTCCTCCTTGCAAGCTCTTTTGAGTTGGGTTTCTGACACTTGCCACTGAATGAGCCTTAGTTAATAGACAGTATTACTACTGACTGGTTTCACTTGCTTGTAAGCACAAGTTACTGTCAAGAGAGCTGCCTACTTTGCTTTCTACCAGGGTAAATACTTATTGAACATACCATGTGCAGGATCAAAGAATATATCAGCACACCCATGGTTCTCCAGAATTGCTCAATGCTCCTTCTTTCTACTATGAAAACCAAGACAAAACCTTCCCTAGTCCAAGGATCTTATATAGCAGCCTAGCATCTTGGCCAAATAATTCAGTTGAGAAGGCCTTGGGAATATCCCTGGAGAGTGGACACAGGACTGTTACTGAATTAATCTCCAAGCCACATATTTAATGGAGTGTATCAGGAGAATGCTTTAGAGCTTGGCCCTGAGGCCAGAACTGTGGCCTTCAAGAATGAAAGCCAGCCATGGCTGCTAGCTCAGATCACTAAACCACCTCCCACACTAAAAATACTTCCCTAAGAAGACCAAAGTCGTAAATGTTTGACAAAAAACAGCTTTGATTCAGAGAACACTATACATTTCTAATATTTTCATAAGCATTATCTCATCAGGGTTTTTACAGATGGTGTTACTCCTGTTTTCCAAATGAGACTCCATGGCTTTCCAAAGGCTGCCATTTCCCAAGGTTACTAAGCTAGTCAGTAGTAGAGCAGAATTCTAGCTCAGGTCCTTTGACTGGAGGAGAACATGTTATTTTCATTGTGTTTCCAAGTTTCCACAGCACATAGCCCTTAAGACACCTGATACCAAACAACTATATTTTAAAGATTATATGTATAAAGGTAAATGTTCTATCTAGAAAGTTAGTCTATTATCTTCTAATGGCAAATTATTTTCAGTCCTATTTATACTTTTATCATGAAGTTCATCCATATTCCATTTGCTCTAAGATTTTGTTGGAGTGATTAACATTTTTCAGTTTGAGAATTTCAATTGTATATTTTTATTTTATTGCAGTACTGGGGATTGAACTCAGGGGCATTCTACCTCTGAACTATACCCCCAGCCCTATTTTTTATTATTTTTTATTTTTTATTTTTTGCAGTACTGGGGATTGAACTCAAGGGCATTCTACCTCCGAGCTATACCCCCAGCCCTGTTTTGTATTCTTTATTTTGAAACCAGGTCTCACTAAGTTGCAGAGGGCCTCACTAGGTAGCTGAAGCGAACCCGGATCCTCCGGTCTCAGCCTTCCAAATGCTGGGATTACAAGCATGCACCACCACGCCCAGCTTCAATTGTATACTTTTAATAGTGACTTAAGCCTAGTAGTTTCCAATTTTGAGAGTAACACAGTTGCAGATAGTTATTATTCTCTATTTAAAATGATAAGTGAGTCCTTGTTTTGCTGATATGCTAATTGTACTCATTGGATTAGCTACTTTAATGATAATCCTTGTGTCAATGAACAACCAGGTGGTGAAAGACAACAGTAAGAAATCCTGAAGAGCCAGAGCTTTGAGAATAGATAAACCTGGTTTCAGGTCATGGCTACCCCTAACCCTGTCTGTGTGACCTTGCAAAAGTAGTCAACACTGTGAGGTGCACTTTTTCACAAGACAGGATGAATATTTACCACTTAGGATTGCTGTAAAGATTCAATGAGGACATGAATGCATAAAAATAAATTTCCTTCCTTCTAAAGATCACCAATATGTCTCATTTATAGTCACCAGTATAAGTGAAAACGAAATATGGCACAAGCAATATTTTGATTTTTACATCCTGCCATCATTTCTACCAATAAAAGACACCACTCCAGATGCAAGCTAACTGTTATTTTACTACCACATCCACCCTTGAAAAAGAGAAGTAAAAACACTTCTGAGAGAACAGTAACATGTGGCTTGCTGCTGTAAGAAATATCCATGCAAAACAAATTGTTTATCTGAGTTGACAAGATATCCCACATGTTATTTTGGCAGTTGCATTTATTTTTACAACTCCTCTAGAATTATGGATGCCTAAGAATCTCTTTTCTGGCTTTAATTTGGAATCCAGCCAACATTTATTTAAGGGACAAACTCAGCCAAACCCAACTACGAGTTAAGATGTTTCAAAGGAATTAGAGAAATCATCATACTTAATTATACACAGATTCTTATTAACCATTTAAGACCAGCATTTATCAGAGACACAGAAGTATTTGAATTATTAGCTACGAAACTAATGGGAGACAAAATTATGGCTGTTTATTCAGAAAAAAAATATGATTCATTTTATGTTTTCTAAATTACATTTAGGAAAATGCATCATACATCTTTACTGAGAGTTTTGTTGCAGAATTATTTTTCTATAATGAAGTTAACAATTTGAAATAGAAAAATCTTCAGAGATTCTGATGTCTTTTCACAATAATGGGGTGAACATCTAATATATGTCAGACATATCCTCTACTGGAAAGAAATGTACTATTGACATTTGGAAATATTTCAATTCATCTGTTTGATGACTAAAGACATTTGCCACCCACAAACCCAGAACAATATCAGCATTTCTCAGTATAGTATGACGTTAGCTTCATCACTGTAAGCATATTACTTATTGTTTAGAGTTTAGATCTGTTATTTAGAGTCTAGGTCTACTTATTCTCACAAAACCCAAATATTCTGTTAATTAACTAAAGATTAATTATTGGCCCAGAGCTTAAAAAGAAAAATCATTTTCATACACTGGTTTAGTATAGACCTATATATAGTTAAAAAGCAAATACCAAATAGGACAGGATAAAGATCTCTCATTAGTTGCTCAGTTTCAAACCTCTTTATAGAGTCCTGGTTCAGAAACGAAGTCTTTAAGATTCTTCATGTCCAAATCAGCTGTCCCAGCCACTCATTCATGTTTACACTGCCTCATAACAAAGACATAAATTAACATAAAATACCAAAGTAAAATGCCATGAAATGCTCATTTAAGTCATTATGTCTCTAGTCATTTGATGGTGGACTTGACAGCTCACAGCTGAAGCAGAAAGGCCGCACTGCTTATTCCCGTTCATCTGTGGTAAGATCATCGCCCGCCTGCATCTCCACAGCTGACACCGTGGTCAGCCTAATTAGTCCCGGCCCTATCAGGCATATGATTTCATAACAACAAATAGCACTAAATCCTACGGAGACTTGACAAAACACAAATTTGATATCCCAGCAGTAGTTTCAAGTCCTTGAGTAGGAGTCCTCCCCCCATCCCCGGTCTGTGCTCTTAGACTGTGCAGGATTTAGACTGAATGGATCATCTTCAAAGCTAGTGGCTTAGGGCTAGCAAAGCTGTTCAATATGTAGAGTTCAAGCTAGTATTAACAAAAACAGCAATAGTCTGTATTTCCACTATGAATCAGCTCTTATGTAGAGAGCTAGGTTAAGATGATAAATAAATAATATTTACCCAAGGCAAATTGAGAATCTGTACAAATGACAGAAACACTCAATACCTGGTTCAGGCTTTTCACATATTTGACACAATTGGTTTATGAAAATTTCCTCTGCGTTTTAAATGTTTTGGGAGTAAAAGGGAAATTGGGAGACTCAAGTTCCTTTGTCACTTTCTAATTATGCCGTTTCAGCTGCACTCTCTATTGCCCTTCCTAATCTATAGAATGGAAATTGTTAGGCTCCCTATTCTATCAAATTCTCTTGTGAATGAATCAACCACAGACTCAAGTATGAATTTATAGTATCTTATAATTTCTTTCCTATCTGATATTCTTATACAATATAAGACTATCTATGACCAAGATATTCATGTAAGACAATTTTTTTTTCATTTAAGCCAATTTCTATTTCCTAAACACTTTTTACTATCTTTTCAGAAGATTTTTGTAGCTGTTTGCTTCTCATTTACCACTTTATCAAAATCATGAGAACCTCATTTTCTATTAGAGTATACCACCCTGATTGTATATTATATATTTATAATATAAAAGGTATATTACCTTTTAAGAAAGCAATTACTAAAACAAGCATTTTAACTTAGAAAATTTGTGAAAGACAAATGAGAAAAAGAAAATTATAACATCACCCATAGTTCCCACAGAGAGATAGTCATTGTTAATATTTTGCTTGATATCCTTTATTTATATAGATACAGATTTGGTAGGGTGGGGAAAAGATTGTATTAATTGATTCTAAGATGCTGCCAAATATAAGATTTTCTATCAAGGACTTTTGTAAAGTTGGGGACTCACATTGTAAGATGTAATCTTATTTCAAAAATGTTAAATGACGGGGGGAAATGTTCTAATCATAAAAAAATCATATGCCTTTTCCCCACAAGGCATCACAATGAACACAGTTTTATACGAACGTAGTTTTTTTTGTTTTGTTTTTTAATAAACATCTCTTTTTCCTCAGGAAAACTATTATGAACATTTTTCCCCATGTGAAAAATATTCTCCAGGTCAGAAATTCTAGGATTTCCTCAGCATCACTTTAATAGCTATGTAGTATTCAGCTGGAGAGGGGGACAGAGCCAAATATAACCACTGGAAGACTCATTTGCAGGATTTTACCAGGTGGCTTAAATTTATGCAGCAGCATGTACATGAGATATCAAACACGTAAGACATCAAGAAAAGTTACCACCCATCCTGACTGGGGATATTGCAAGGAAAAATCAATAACTTTTGAATGAGCTTTGAGAAGTTAAAAGTGCTCTACAACTTTGCAATTACTAGAACAGGGCATAGGACAAACTCTCCAACATAAGGCACCGGTAGAGACTTCTTCAATAAGACTCTCAAGTCTCAGGAAATAAAAACAAGAATCAATAAGTGGGATGGCATTAGATTAAAAGCTTCTCTGCAGCAAAGGAAACCATAAAGATTCTAAAGAGATAGCCTGCAGAATGGGAGAAAATCTTTTCCAGCTACTCCTCTGATAGAGGATAATATCTGAAATATACAAAGAATTTAAAAGACTTAAAACTAAAAAAAAAAAAAAAAAACCCAACCCAAAACTGGGAATGGATCTAAATAGACACTTCTTAAAAGACATATACATGCCCAATACATATATGAAAAAGTATTCACCATCACTAGCAATCAGAAAAAAAGCAAATTAAAACCACATCGAGATTTCATCTAATTTCAGTTGAGTCGGAATGGCAATCATCAAGAAAACAATATTGGCAAGGATATGGGGAAATAGGAACCCTACACACTGTTGGTAGGATTGGAAACTAGTACAGCTATTGTGGAGATCAGTGTGGAGGTTCCTCAAAAGACTAGGAATGGAACTACCACTCTTAGGGACCTTCTCAAAGTAATTGAAGTCAGAGTATTACAGAGACATATGCATATCCATGTTTATAGCAGCACAATTCACAATGACCAAACTACACAACCAGCCTAGGTGTCCATCGACAGATGAATGGATTACAAAACCATGGTGTATACACACAGTGGAATTTTCCTCAGCCATTAAAAAGAAAATTATGTTATTTTCAGGAAAATGGATGGAACTAGAAAATATTGTACTAAGTAAGATTAGCCAATCCTAGAGAATGAATGGGCCATATGTTTTCCCTCCTATGTGGAAGCTAGAGAGAAACTGGGAGACAAAAAGAGACTTCACATAAATATGGGGAGACATTAGTAGAATAGTGGACAGGGGTTTGGGGGAGTGAAAAGGGAGATTTGACGTAGAAAACGGTTTAAATAATGTTATGTTCATATGTGGAGCTTAAGACTGACTTTAATATTATGTATGAGGGGGAGGAAGCAGGGTGGGACCTGGAGTGAAACACAAGTGCTGTGTGCATGTGTGTTACAGTCACTCCGGGCCTCATTATGATGAATAATTACAATGCACCATCAATTTTAAAAAGTGACCTAGGAGTGTCATGTAATGCTCTCATGTGAAGAAAGGGATCCGAGGATTTCTTCACTATTTCCCTTCAGGATGATTGCTTCAGTGGGGCAGTGATATTTTTAAGACCTCATATAGCTGAGCCAAAGACTGCTTCACCTGGTGAAGATAAGGACATTAGCTCGTTTTGGCCCAGGGTTGCTAACGCCTTTCACATGTCCCCGTAACCAAAAAATATCTCACAGAAACAGTTGGTTCAGGGAGACCGGATCACAGAGGGTGGCTAGGGCATGCTGCTGGCCATGTAAATCGTGTACCTGCTTAGGCTGTTCTAAGTCTCTATGATCATCCAAACAGTAGCTCAAAGGTCAGAGGTGAGAAAAGGTCACCAAGCACATATAAAAGAAGGTTCACAGGACCTTCTCATTCAGGTTGTAGCTTGAATGTGTGGAACTGTGAGTTGCAGGAAGAAAGAGAAAGAGTGAAAATACTTTTAGCAACTCCATATGCCAAGGGAGGCAACTCAGGCACCCTGTCATGGAAGCCAACTTTCTTTTAACACTGAAAAAACTGAGAGGCTGAGACAGGAGAAACTCGGACTCAAGGATAGTATGCAGTAACTTAGTAAGATCCTATTTCAAAATCAAATGGGTTGGGGGTGTAGTTTGTGGGCATTGTGAGGTCTGACTGTGAGGTCTGGCCATGAGGTCATGCCGGAGGAACAAAGAAAGAGAAACACCCCCTGACAATTGCCCTGCCCCTAGATGACCTGGGCACTAAAACACCAACGAGTGGCTTACAAAACTACTCCTATACCTCCCCCCCTTTCCTGCCCCATGAAAAGCGCCTAGTTTGTAAGGAGGTGGGCTTCTGATGCTAGTGGACTCTCTCCCTCGTCAAATGCCTCTTTCCAGGATTTATTCCTAAATAAAGCCTGTTTCCTGCTATTGGGCCGTGTTTTCTTTGCCCCCACATACCCTGGCATAGTTGAGAGGCAGAACACCCTTGGGTTCAATCCCCAGTAACACACACATACACATACACACACACACACACACACACAACCAAAAAAAAAAGCAAGCAGTCCGTACCACCGTGTTGTGAAACTGCCCACTTCACTCACCGCCTCTGCATAGCTCACCATGAAGGAAGATCTCTGGGAAGAACATTCAAACTAGTGGGAGAGTGCAGGCCTTTGTAGCTTTCAAACACTTCTGTGTGGGCGAGGTCTCGCAGAACCTCCCTGCTTTCCTCCCCCACATATGAATTGGGTCAGGTGGAACCAATTATTTTAGGAGTGGGCTCTGAGGGTAATTACACATGGGTCTATAGGGCATGTGGGAGAAAGAATTCCATTGTGTTGCCTCAGTCGTAGCGAAGGTAGATCATTCTTTTTATTTTCCCAATCAGGATGATTTTGAGAGTGACAAGGCATGCTAACAATAATTACACCAAATACTACATATGTGAAAATCCCAATATCAGTATGGGAAGGGGGGGCGGCACCAAGTATTGTGTGCTTATATGTCAATGTCATCATGATTTACATTATGATAAGAGATGATAATGCACCAATAAAAGTACATTCAAAAGAGAGAGAGAGAGAGAGAGAAAGAGAGATTATTACACCAACACACTGTTATAAACCAGGAGGGCCCCAGTTTATAATATGGTGCCCTTAGCATTAGAACATGTACTTGATTCTCACAAGTAGAAGGCTGAGAAGTCAGACATAGAAGGCTACATATAGGATTCTATTTAAATAAATTTCAAACCATGCACACTTTATCTATGGGGTAAGAAGTCAGGACAGGGTTTCCCCTGGAGGAAGGGGTGATAGGGCAAGGGGAGGGGCCGCAGAGAGGCACTAGTATGCAGATCTGTGTTGTTGTGGTCCATACACTTTTCTGTTTGGCTTCAATTTTAGAGGTTTATTAAAAGGAAGACTTAGGATTTGCTTGTTTGTACATATACATGTGCACATACACATATATCCATATCATTTAATTATAGCTATAGCTATTACTATAACGATAAATATACATGTATCTTTCAGATTTTTATTGGTATCAATCACTCCCTGTCTCGCTCCCTGCCTGTGGGTTTGGGAGCTATAGGTAAAGCAGCTACAGCCCGTGAACAATTCAGGATTTGTGTTTTAATTTAGAGGAAAGAGCTTGGATCTGGATCAACTTGTTTATTAGACTGTAACAATGCAGAGCTTGAGAGCACTGTAAATGCTGGCCTTAAGTTAGGTAGCAAGCAAATACAAATAGGTAAGTCTTGCCACCACTCAGCTCCATTTCACAGACAAGGAGACAGAGACTTAGAAAGAGGAGGTCCCTTGACGAAGGTGAGGCCAAGATTCAGGCTCAGGTGTGATGGAGTCTAAAGCTGGATCTCTTTATTATAACATCTCTGTTTTTAGGGCTCATGAACCTCTTAAATCCCAGCTTTTGTGTGAATCCCGGCTTGGGGATTTATATCTAATGCTACAGTATGCAAAAACAAATCCTGAAGAACCAGGAAATGTCAGCGCAATCTGGGAGGCTCATTTCCAGCATGCTGTGTGAGAAGACAGCTCACAGTCACCATGTGCGCTCAGGCAACAAGGCTACAGGTGAAGCCCTCACCCTCCTGAATGAGCAAGGCCCCCATGGCTGGGGCCTCACTCCTCTGGTTGCCAGGTTTTGCTGAGTTTTGCTTTTGACTGAGTTTTGCTTAACACCTGGCTCCTGCCCATCTCTGCTGTTTCACAGGCTCCTAACCCCAGAGCCTCCCTCCCCTGGGGCAGCCAAGGACCACCAGCCTGGAGAGAAGGGCTTGGAAAAAAACCCTCTCTCAAATGAACATCTGGAAAACTCACATAGAGAAAAATATCTTCTTTTTATACACAGTGAAACTATTGAAGATAAACTGTTTGTATAATATATTTTAATACTATCAAAATTTTCAGCAACTGCACCCCTTTGACTCAACACCCAATTTCTGACTGTGAGGTTACCAAACAGCAATCACTTTGCCCTCTCAGAGTTTACCACTTAAGTCCCTGGGAGCAAAGATCCTACAAAAAAACTATCAACTTTGCTTAGACCCACTGACATGGTCTACATAACTCTGAAAAAAATATCTTTTAAAAAAGCATTTCCTCAATAATTTGTATAGGTATGGTGTGTTCTGCAAACAACTCCTTTAAAGCTATTTTACCTTTATATGGGATAATTCTAAGGGGCCCCAAGTGAAGCATTTTATCTTGATGGGACTATAGAAAAAGAATTGAAATATGGTGTTATTAAACTGTATAGATCTTTTATTTTACTATCAGGCTTTTGATATATAATAATCAAAGGTATTGTGTTCCTTTCTCTGGGCTATATGTTTCACTTGTGTGTGTATTTGTGTGAGTGAGTGAGTGAGTGTGTGTGTGTGTGTGTGTGTGTGTGTGTGTGTGATACTGGGGTTTGAACCCAGTGGTATTCTACCTCTGAGATACACCCCAAGCCCTTATTTTTTATTTTGAAACAGGGTCTTGCTAGGTTGCTGAGGGTCTTATTAAGTTGTGGAGGCTGTCCTTGAGCCTGCAATTTTCCTATCTCAGTCTCCCAAGTACTGGGATTATAGGCCTTCACCACTGTGCCCAGCAAACTCTAATTTTTCTGCAGACATTATGCCTTGCTTTATTATAGTAGTATCAACAAAATAGATCTAGCTTAGTTTCTTCACCAAGGAAATGAAAAGGCTGGCTTGTGTTATTTGGAACCATAAGTATTACTATTCTGGGTTTCAGAATCTATGATGGGGGCTGAAGGAGAAGGAGGCCCCTCTAATTCTTCTTTGCTGTGGTATAGAATTTCTGTGGTTGAGAGGCAAACATCTCCTTAGATATCTAGACCCAGGTCACCTGCTATCTCCCTGACTATAACTGACAGCTGATTAGATCCCTCTCATGTGTTAATAGATAGTACTGAAGGTCAGGGAGAGGCAAGGGTGGGGGTGCGGCAGGAGAAATCCAGAGACATAGAGAGAGAGGGTGCTTATAAGAGTGGGTCAGAAATGGCATCCCAAACCCTATCTGACCAATGGATGTTTTTGTCTGTCTCACATAGAGTTTTAATAATAAGAAATTTGCTGTCAGCATTTAAAGCCAGAAGACTTGGTCTAATATTCTATATTCACAGTTTCTCTTGAAACTCCTTGTTCTCAAGTTCCTTCTTTGCAACAGCTGGCTGCAGCTGAGTAGCAGGCATTCTCTGCAGATGGGCCACCTGGTCTCCAGTGTGCCACAATCCCAGCTATTCCTACTGCCTCTTACACGGGTCTGTTTCAATCATGTGTTATCTGTCTTGCCATGTGATCCCCTGCACTTGAGATCTCTGAGCAAAAGAGAAAGGAATTAAAAAGATGAGGAGCAGGAGAACTTGTGATAAAGTCATTACAGAGAGGATGACATGGCTCTCGGGAGGATGGGCAAAGGCCAGAAGACCATTCCAGTGACACCCAGGACTGTCACTGCTCGGCACAGGTGGGCGATGACACTCAGGATGTTACTATAAAACACCAGAGAGTTTGGAAGGTTCTTAGCTCCTCACCTAAACGCACTGGATGTATTTTGTGGTCTTTAATCTAAATTAGCATGGTCCCAAAGAAGGTCTGTGTATAGTGCTCTTAATAAGGTATGCTGTTCTTGGGCTAAAATGAGGCCAACTTTTATAATTACACAAAAGAGCCAGCAAATGAATATGTAATCACTTTAGACAATGCCAGCATTTCTTCAGACTCTATGGAAAAGCCACCAATATAAATCTAAAATGTCTGTGCCCTGTAAGGACAGCACAGGGGATGGATTCTTTTACCTACTCACTAGAGCCAGAAGTCTGAAACAGGGCAGGCACAGTGGAACAAAGAAGAGCTCACGCTCCAGGCCCCCAAGATAAATCACTCAGCTAACCAGGGAAGACTTAGGCAGGATCCTCAGCGGGAACCAGGTCCATGTCCGTCACTTTGTAGAACCGCCAGATATGATTTCTAGGATATCTGACAAACATGAGACTCCAACTACAGGGAAAGGACTTAGCAAAGTTTCTGCCTGGGTAACTGGAAGGCTGTCAATCACTGAGTCTGGCCCATATTCTACCACCAGCTCAAATTTTATGATCTGCCTGTCTCTCTGGCTTGTCTGTCAGTCATTGGACAGCCCAGCCTGACATTCAGAGAGACCCAGTGTCAAACTGCTTGTGTACTCTGCATTATTCAGAAGACGGTGGAGGTAAAATGTCCCTGAGTGGTTCCATTTCTAGGTTTCAGTTTTTAAGAAACTATTGTAAACATAGCAGTGCCCCAGGGACTATGGGTAAGAAAGAACAAAACCTAAAACACTCTGTCTGCATTAGAAGTGCCTTCTTAGTATCTGTCCAATGGTTGAGGGAAGGGTTCCAGCCAGATCCCCAGGTTTGTAACTGATAAGAAAAGTCACATGACCTATACATGACTAAAAGAGTGGACACTAGTTTCTTACAAACAAACCTTAAAACTGCCTACTGTCTTTGTGTGGTTAAGCACAATTTCTTGTTTTTCCCCTAAAGCTCACCTTGAAGATTACAATCCTTAGAAGAGCATGCATTATTTTCTAATATGGTGATTCCCAAACTTTGGGGAGCTTGTAAAAGCTCAAGGCCAAGGCTGCAAACTATACCATAATAGTCAAATCTCTGAGGCAGGGACCCAGGCATTGACTTTTTAAAGTTTCCTGATGACTGGAACATCCTGTTCTCCCTACCTTTCAAATTCCAAAAAAAATTTTTTTCCATTCATTTCTCAGAGTTGGCTTTCAATATCAATTTCCCTCCCTCCTGTTATTGTCCTAACTGGTTGCTACATTAATTTGGAAATAAGCTTGACTTTTGAAAAACAAAACTGGTGCATATTCGGTGGGTAGAAGCCCCAGAGATTCAGAGACCAGCTTTTTTATACAACATTGTTTTAGAATCAGGCTAGTTTGCAGCTTCTACCAAGAACCTCATAGAATGGAGGAAAGAATCCTTCCATTGAAACTACAATTCTTTTCACAGGCTAACACCTAAAAAAGATACTAAAAAGAAAATTGGTTCAGCAGCCAGAGTGACAACTTGTCATTAAACATGAAGGAACAACAGGGTGTTACTTATCCTTTGGGCCCCAGACCTAAGAAAACAAAAGGCAGATAATCTGGGCCAACCTAAACTAGATGGAAAGTTGGAATGTCAAATGTAAGTCATTTCTCTCTTTCAGACCACTGGACCCAGATGACCACACTCAGATCAAACGGAATCTGATTTTCAGACTCACCTATTTCTGTTTGGAGCTCTGCAGGAAACACTGTAAACAATGTTGAACTCTATCAAAAAGTTTGTGTACCCTGTAACTACTTCCTTTCTTCTCCACCATCTCAGTCTGTGGTAGGGTTGGCATTATGCCAAGACAAAGGTTGAGTTTACTCTGGGTGGGAGACACTACCATATTAAATATGGTGTTAAATGTGGTGTCTTCCACATTCCCCAAGAAGTAAAAGAAGGATATTAACACTTCAACTAACTTCCCCAGATCATAAGAGAATGGAGAGATAGCCTGTGTCACAGAGGACAGTACCAAGAATACAAACCTTGGTCCAGACATATCTGAGATTGGCTGTGCTCTTTACTAGCTGGTGACCTTAGGAAAATTGCCTGATTTCTTTGTGTCTTGGTTTCATCATATGACAAGGAAATTGCAGCATCTATTTCACAGGGCCACTAGATGTGCTGATGAGATGTCGCACTGTGGAACACCTCACACTGTGTCTAGCACACTCCTTCACAGGGACTGCTTATTTTTCTTCCTTGGGGTAGACTGGAAAAGCCACCAGGAAATGCCATGTTGTAGTCCAAGGATCCAAGATTGAAAGTCTGTATACCTTTACATGAAACCTTGGCATCCTGCAGCAGCATCTGAAAGAGGCCCCCCAAAATTTCCCAGTCTAGTAACACACCATGCCTAAAATTCATACCAGAGGGTTCCAGTTCTGAGCCTGGTCAGGCCATCCATACAACTCTGATGAATCTTCCTCACCTTGTGCTTCAACCATATTGGGATCAAGTATTCCCATCAATAGTTAACTTTCCTACCTACAAACGGTAAACTTTTCCTATTTCCTCCCCTTATATTTTAAATTTGTGGTTCTTTCCTTCTTCCCAGAAGTAGCATAAAGAATGTTACATTTTCACGTTATATAGTTCTCTGCAAGGCTCCTGTGGCCTTCATAACAACTTTGCTATAGAAATAAAGCCATGATACAGTAACATAGTGAGACCCTGCTTCAACATAAAAATAAAATAGGGCTGGTTGTATGGCTCAGAAATAGAAGAAGGCAGGCAGAAAGGCAGGCAGGAAGGCAGAATGGAAGGAAGGAAGGAAGAAGGAAGGAAGGAAGGAAGAAGGAAGGGAAGGAGGGAGGGAGGGAAGGTTATAGGTATGGAGAAAGCTCACTTGCTTTTTGTGTTGGGATTCTGAAAACATGAAATGATTATGGGACAATACTCTACAGGTTTCTTTCGGTCCGGGGATGTTTCAATTCCTTATTTAAATCAAGTCTGTTCTTCTATAGATTCTACCTACTAATGTCCATCTAGCAAAATTATTTCCTGAAAAATATTTAAGTAATTATAAAACATCACTCTTAAAGACAAATACTGTTGACAGTAACCCTCTTGACTGTGACAGAGCTGACGTGTAACCAGCTCTGAGGTAAAACCGTGTAACAGAGTTGAGGTGAAACCAGCCATTCATCCTGGACCTTTAGAATAGCCTGTTTTTGAAGCCTCCAACTTTATAACCAATATGAGATTTTATTATTATTATTATTATTATTATTATTATTGCCACAGCTGTGTATCTGCAGTATGTTAGCTTCTTATGCAATTCAGTGTCCATATACATACACTTCCAAAATATACTTGAGTGACAGTAACAACTGCATATACACATCCAAAGATTTCTTCTCTTCCTTCCTTTTCAGCACAGGACATAACTGTAAATAATTCTTCGGGCTTCAGTTTCATCCAGCTGGGTTTCTTTCTTTTTCTTTTTCTTTTTCTTTTTTTTTTTGAGGTACTGGGGATGGAACCCAGGGCATTCTACCTCTAAGCTACACCCCTAGTCCTACTTTTTATTCTTTATTTTGAAACAGGGTCTCACTAAGTTGCGGATGGTCTCACTATGTAGCTGAGACTGGCCGAGAACCTGTGATTCTCCGGTCTCAGCTTCCCAAGTACTGGGATTACAAGCGTGCGCCACCACACCCGGCTTCCAGCTGGGTTTCTGACCATGGCAGGTACTTGTGGGTGCCTCCCGAGTATCCCCTAGCCAGCACTTCAGTAGAGGTGAATACTTTCCTATCACAAGCATATTCTACTCTTTGCCTAAGGGGCTTCTCTAAGCTTCACTGAAGCCTGCTAAGCCCTCAAGTGGAATGGACTGGATGTGTCAGGGAGTTAATGACCCAGGGAGTAGCTTTCAAGCAAAATAGAGAATTAGTGAATAAATACCTGATTCCTCACCCTTCAGTTAGAATAACTCTGAGGCGTGTTCCACAGTCTCTTGGAGGCCCGAGGCCAGGCTACATACAGAGGACCTGCTATGTAGCCTCCAAGGCTGGCTTACTTTTCTTCCTTGCCACTCTTCTCTGCTAGTGCTTGCTGTATTGCCTTCCAGATAAACTACTTATATCCCAACCCAGGACTCTGACATATGCCATGAGGCCAAAATGATTTATCAAGATGTTTTTTTTCTTTCCTTTATTTGACAAAGACTTTTTTGAGGGCTCACCATGTGCCTGGTCCTATGCCAGTCTCTAGGGCTACACCAGGTAAGACACACACCACCCCTTTTTCATTCAATTCAGTCTAGTGGGAGAGACAGACATCAAGCAAGTAAACATTAATTGATGGGTGCTGTGAAGATGAAATGCAGAATACAGCCAGAGTAAAAAATGAGGAGACATATCCACATTCACAGAAAAGATTTCTTTTAGGAAGCAGCATTTGGGTACAGGCTAAAGAAAGGGTGAGAGTGAGCAAGGTAAAGAGTAGATGGAATCTTGATCCAGGCAGAGGAAACGGCCTGGATAAAAGCCCTGGGACTTACGGAGACAGCATTGCAGAGAGAAGACAAATGTGGCTGAAGCTTCACGGAAGAGCTTGACACCTCCTCTGACCCCTCACAGATGATCTATTGGGCAAAAGGACCCTAAACAACCTGGATGGACTATGCAATTTCAGTATGGGGTCAAGAGAAAACCCCAACACTATTATTTTACTCCTAAGTTATTTATTATTTTACTTATCTAATTAAGTCGGCTGTTTGCCCCAGTCCTCAAAAATTATTTTGAAACTCTGAAAAAAAAAAGTTGAAATCTTGAAGTTGTTTGAACGTAAAATTACGTGGCCACGTGGAGAGTGAAACCTCAGTAGAGGCACACCTGTTCAGAATGGTCGGACTTCCAGTACTTTCTTAGAAAAAGATGCCCACATTTGAGAATTACTTTCAAATCTTTGGTCTTGTGGAAAAGTGGACAGGGGGGATATGAGAGAAGATGCATGGTTGATCTATTTTCTACTGTTTCAGGGGACCCAAAGATCACTTTCACCTTTGGGGATTCACTAAAAGGATTCACAAGTCAGCATATAGTGGTGCTCAGGGCTAGGATTGTGTGTGTGTTGGGGTGGGGGGAGGTACTGGGAATTGAACTCAAGGGCATCCTATTTCTGAGCTACATCCCTAGCCCTGTTTTTATTTATTTATTTATTTTTTAATTTTGAAACAGGACCTCACCAAGTTGCTAAGTACCTCGCTAAGTTGCTGATGCTGGCCGTGAAACTGCCATTTTCCTGTCTCAGCCTACCAAGTACTGGGATTACAGGTGTATGCCACCACACCCAACTAGTAGGGATACATATAGGAGGAAACATAGGCAGAGAAATCAATGTCAGGCCTCCTTATTCCTGCTCCCTCCTGTAAGGTGCATGCTTCAGCATATTCCTTGCCCTAGTAACTAGAAATACAGCATTGTATACAATATTTATACCTAGGGAGCCCATTAGAAACCTGATAACTTGATTTTTTTATTTGGATAAGGTTACTTAGGAGCCCTCTGCCTAACAAGTATTACTTTTCTAGATTCCAAGAAGTAAGCTGAGGCTCATCATAAATCACACTATACAAACAGCTTAGGGACTGTATACTACCCTATCTCTTAGAAAACAGGTCAATTACTAAGCTATCAGGTGATGGTAAGTCTTGTAAAGAGACTTTCCTTCTAAAGATAGCCTCAGGCCTGTATTAACTCTTATCCCATACCTACCACCCCATGATTGATAAATTGTGAAAACAAATAAGTCAAATCATCTCCTATTTTTAGCATCATAAGGTCAACATGTATATACATATACATATATACATATATATGTGTGTGTGTGTATATGCAACATATATATGTATGTATATGCAATTTAGAATGAAATATAGGAATTCTCTTTTACAATGGCTTGGTCCTGAGTAGTTTAAAAACATCAGTGTTAGGTAGCTCAGGTGAAGTCTAGACACCCAAAGGTATACAGGTATTGAACCCTAACTGGGCCCAGCAAAAAGAACAGACCAAGCTAGGCATGATGGCACATGCTTATAATCCCAATACTTGGGAGGCTGAGACAGGAGAATCACAGGTTCAGAGCCAGCCTCAGAAACTCAGTGAGGCCCTGTTTCAAAATAAAATAATAAAATAGGTCTGGGGATGAGGCTCAGAGGTTAAATGCCCCTGGGTTGCATCCCCAGCAAAACACACACACACACACACACACACACACACACACACACACACACACACCCCAAACAAACCCTAAAAGCTAATTATGTCACTCTGAAACAGGCAATACAAATGGGTTGTTCTTAATGACTGTTTTCATTTGATTTATTTATTTATTTATTTATTTATTTATTTATTTATTTATTTATTTTTTGCGGTACTGGGGATTGAACTCAGGGGCATTCTACCTCCGAGCTACACCCCCAGCCCTATTTTTTTATTCTTTATTTTGAAACAGGGTCTCACTAAGTTGCGGAGTGCCTCACTAGGTAGCTGAGGCTGGCTGCGAACCCGGATCCTCCGGTCTCAGCCTCCCGAATGCTGGGATTACAAGCTTGCGCCACCACGCCCGGCTGACTGTTTTCATTTGAAAAGCACATTAAAAATGAAGATTTTGCTGGACATGGTGGCGCATGCTTGTAATTCAAGCATTTGGGAGGCTGAGACAGGAGGATCCTGGTTGGCGGCCAGCCTCAGCTACCTAGTGAGTCACTCTGCAACTTAGTGAGACCCTGTTTCAAAATAAAGAATAAAAAATTAGGGCTGGGGGTGTAGCCTGGAGGTAGAATGCTGCTGGGTTCAATCCCCAGTACTGCAAAAAAAAAAAAAAAAAAAAA
>PVLC010024569.1:0-24409 GCA_004027655.1 Graphiurus murinus | reverse complement strand
TGAAGAAGAGCTACTCGTTGGACTACGACCGGGCCCTGGCAGTGGTGTACTCAGTAATTACTCCCTTCCTCAACCCCTTCATCTACAGCTTGCGCAACAAGGAGATCAAGGAGGCCGTGAAGAGGCAGCTAAGGAGAACAGGGATGCTTGGGTGACCCGGGGCAGGGCAGGCTGGGATTTCTGTCAAATGTGTGTCTCAGATATATTGATTATATCATATGTACACTCAGATTTACTTGATTTCATGATATTTGTTAAATAAAACATAGGCCAAAAATTAAACAATTTTGGTGGTGTACCACTTACAGTAATTTCATAAGGAAAACACTCATAAAGCATGTTTGTTGAAATGACCTGTATCAGAGCTCAAAACCTAGTTTATTCAGTCACTTATTCCTCACTTGATATCTAGAAGGTAAGTCAATCTGAAGTTTATTTTATTATTTGATAACAGTATTTCCTTGCAAGATTCCTTTTTTGAAATTTTATCATATTTTGTTTAAATATTTATTTATTTTTAATATATTTTTATCAGTCCATTGTAATTGTACATCAGAATGAGGTTCAGGATGATAGGAACACACATACACTTTTTTTGGTACTGAGGATGAAACACAGGGGCATTCTAACCTCTGAACTACAACCCTAGCCCTTTTTAGATTTTGCTTTGAAATAGGTTCTCTCTAAGTTTATGAGGGTCTTGCTAAATTGTTGACGCTGGGTTTGAACCTGCAATCCTCCCTTCTCAGTCTCCCAAGTACTGGGATACAGGCATCAATCACCACACCTGGCTCTTTCAAAATTCCTTTTATAATTAATGATAAGATCTGTCAATGACAGTACACAATGTCTGGCATATAGCTGTTAGTAAAAAAAAAAAAAAGAAAAGAAAGTTCTCATCTCATGTTTTTTTAAATTTTATTCTGCCCAGATCTCCTCTTTATTCTGAGTCTCAGAACAATATCCAATAATATATAAACAAAAGTTCATCTCAGGTACTGTTTCCCAAAGAAAAGGAGCAAGGAGCCTGAGAGAATGCTTGGAGAAGAGTGTAGTTGGTCACATGTCTATTCTGGTGAGTTGAATGTGTCACCTGAGTGCCCAGCCCTTTGTATTTTTTACTTTGAAACAGAGTCTCACTAAGTTGCTGAGGGCCTCACTAAATAGTTGAAGCTGACCTTGAACCTGTGATCCTTCAAATACAAGGATTACAGGCATGTGCCACCACACCCAGCTTGGCCCACTTCTTTCTTTCATTTAAAGCTAATTATTTCCTGAAATACATGAAAATAATACTAAAAATTAGAATTAGCAAATCAGAGGATATAATTATTGACAATTTTTAAGAAGAGCTAATGCACATGACCATTTTTTATGACCAGAGGATCAAAGTTGGGCTATAAGAAAACTTCAAATTCTATGAAACTTTCTGATGAGATCTCCAAATAATGTTATTTCTACTGCCTTAGAATGTTCAATATTCATCTTTCCTTCCTTTTAACACAACATATTTACTTAGATTTACTATACGTAAGATGCAGTGCTAAGCCCTAGGTAATGTGATTAGCAGAGGAAATACCATACAGTTTCTGCCCTTAGGGTGTTGGAGTTATAGACATAGAAATAATAAATTTATAATTAGCTATACTTAATTATAATTATAGTAATTAGTAATAAAATAAACATGCATTCTCTTCTGTGGAAGTAACATCTAACCTGAAAACTGAAGAAAAAATCAGCCACTTATGAAGCAAGCATAGCAATACTTATATCTATTTTACAAAATTGGAAATTTAGAACTAGATGGTTGACATAGCTTGCCAAAACTATGGAACAAGGCAGACTCAGGAACTCTGAAGAAGAAAGTGAAAATCTTTATTATCCTAGACTATGTCCCTCTAGACTTTAAAAGGTCTAGGGAAGGAATGAAAAAGGAAAAATTGAAAGAAAATAAATAGGTATACCTTGGAAACAAACAGGTAATACAGCCATGATATAAGCTTCTGAGGAGTTGTAAAGGCAAATGAAAAAAGTTAGTCCCATCTCCAAGAAAGGAAGAAGACAACACACAGATTGAGAGGAAATATTTGCAAGATCTGATAAGGGACTGTGCCCAGTATGTATAAAACATTTTTATGGCTCAATAATAAAAACAAAAATAACCCATTTAAAGTATGCAAAAATATGAATAGATGTTTCTTAAAAGAAAAATATACATGGGGGAGACTGAGTAAGGAGGATTGCATGTTCAAGACCAGTCTTGGCAACTTAGCAAAACCCTTTTTCACAACATAAAAGGGATTAAAGATGGTGGAATAGAGGAAGTCAGCACATTTTGGATGCACTGAGAATTGTAACTCAACCAGCTGGAAGGCTGCTTCTCAGCAAGAGAAGAAAAACAGTCAGAACTCAACAGGAGAAAGACAGTTGAAATTTGGTTGAATTGGAGGCAGTTCAAAGAGCAGAGGACTGAAAAGAGCTCCATGCTTCTCATCTGGTGAGGTGGGAGCCATTTTTGTGAGCCCACAGGGCAGCTGACAGTGGCCAGAATCTGGTGGCTCTCAGAGACAAACTCCAGCAAAGAAGAAGCTAAATCTTGTCAAGAAAGCGATATTAGAGAAAAAGCAATCACATTCTTCTCTCCACACTCAAACACCTCAAGACTGCAAATCTCCAGACCACCCAGCCAAATTGGCCAGGGAACTGCAGCTGCATCTGAACTCACAGGGACCAAGAAACTATAGACCTTTACCATAGGCACCCAAGTGGCTGCAATCAGCCTCATCAAGATCACCATGAATCCCAAGACTGCACAGCCAAATTGCCCAGCGAACTTCTATGGCTGCAGCTGAACTTGTCTGGACTGAGAAACTACAGACTGAGAAACTACAGGGTACCAAGTAGCTAGAAAGGAGCTCATGAATGCCATAAGTTTACAAGCCATTCCAGTGGGAGCCTGCATGGCTACAGGGACTTTCATGACAACAACCAAACTTGTGGGGTCTGTAAGTTTGCAAACCATCCCTACCAAGGTAAGGGCCTGAGCTGCAATCAGACATAGCAGAGACATGAATTAGAAGACAGTCCCTAGGGACACTCAGGCAGGACCTAGAGTCAGCAGTCTACCCCACCCCTGTGGGATCGCTAAAGATCATTGAAGCATTGTCAGAAGTGGTGTTTTGGGGGTGAAATAACTCAGCCAGCTGTGCCACAGGATAGGAAGGTTATAAACTCTCACTTGGCAGAGTTTGGGTGCCCTGAGTACTGAGGCTGGTGGTCAACAAGGTCTCACATGATCACAGCTGGCCAGAGCAGAAGTGGTGTTCCTGTGTTACAGAAAACTTAGTCCCTGGAGATAAGAGAGAGTGGCCCGATATGGCTGGCTGCTTTATTCACTAGTGAAGGCTCAGTAAGCAAACCTTTGGGTCTAACCCCAAACACTGAACATATAAGCTCTTTTATATATTTGGTCACTTAATGTTTTGAGGGGAGAAGTAAGCGTGAGATGTACATTTCCTAGTGTAAGCATGATGACAAAAGCAGACCAATCAATTAATCATTATATTGTTTTTCTTTTTATCACTGCTTTGTTTATATTTGAGAGAGTGTTGTACCCAAGCTGTCTAGGGTGACCCTGCTTTGTTTATGCCTGAGGGAGCCTGTAAAGAAGATTCTTTTATTTTTGTTTCTAGACAAGAGTAGTTTCAAGGACCCAGCCAGGGTCCTGCCTCACCTAGGGATAAATAACTCAGCCACCATGACCCAGGTTCAGAATAGTACAATCTCTCCCCTGGCTGAGTGTGGGCCCCACAAGCAGGGGCCAGTAATATTTCATATAATCATGGCTGGAAGAATAATGATGTCCCTTGGGTAATTTAACTTAGCCAGCCATGCCACAGGCTGGGTGCACTATAATCTTTCAGCCAACAGTTTATGCCTGGTGATCATACATGCTAGTGGTTGACAGGGTTCCATGTGACCACAACCAGCAAAGCAATGGTGGTGTCCCTTGGGCATTAAAGCTCAGCCAGCTGGGCTGCAGGCCCAGAACATCATAATCTATGGCCCTGCTGAGCTTGTGCCTGATGACCATGGAGGCTGGAGGTTATCAGTCTGCAGGGTTTCACATGATCACAATGAATAGAGCAATGGTGATTTATCTGGGGCAATAAAGCTCAGACAACTGGGTTGCAATCTTGGAAGATTATAGTCTCTGGCCCTGCTGAGTTTGGGCCCAGAGAGCAGGCAAGCCTACAGCCAATCAGAGATTTCTGCTTCCTGCACTGGCTAAGTATTACATCCTGCTAAAGAGATTCTGGGGGACTAACTCAAAATTTGGATTATATGAGACAGATTCATTGAGGCAAGTATATACCTCCATCACAGAACTTATTATAAAGGGACAATGAATAGACATAGAACTTTCACACAAAGAGGAAGAGGATGCAACAAAGATTCAAACATAAGAATCCTGAAAACATGAGAACAAAAACCAATGAGGAAACAATAAACTCCCATAACTCTAGAACAATTTAGTTCACCAATACAGAGCTGCAGCAAATGCAAGGAGAATTCAGAATTTTGATTTTTGATATGAAATAAAGAACAAGTATACAGGATATGAAAGAATATATCAGTAAAGAAATGAGGCCAGGCATAGTGTTGCATGCCAGTAATCCCAGTATTTGGGAGGCTGAAAGAGGAGGATTCCATGTTTTAGACTAGCCTTAGCAACTTAGTCAGACTCTCAGCAGTCTAGCAAGATCCTGTTTCAAAGCAAAATATCGAAATGTGTTTTAGGCATAAGTTGGAGGTAGAAAACTCCTGGACTCAGTCCCTGGTAACACACAAGAAAGAGAAAGAAGAAGGAAAGAGAGAGGCCCTAAATAAGAATAAAAATGAGGCCATGAGGAAAATGAAGGAGACAATAAATGAAATAAAGCCCTCAACAAAAATCATCACTGGCAGACTAGATAACATGGAAAATTAGAAGACATCTCATTCAAAACTGACCAGACAGCCAACAATATAGAAAAGACAATAGGATGACTTGACCAGAATATTCAAGAAATCTAGCATAATGTGAAGTGACCTAATTTAGGGACAATGGGCATTGAAAAAGGTCTGGAAGCACAAACCAAGGGTGTTAGAAACCTCTTTAGAGAAAAAATATCAGAGATTTTCCCAAAAAATAAAAATGAAATGGACACCCACATAAAGGAGACATGCAGAACCCCAATAAGACAAGATCAAAGAAGAACTTCTCATAATAAAGTAGTAAAATTATCCATTATTTTAAAATAATAAATCACACAATAAAATGATTAGCATAGAGGTCAAAGAGAGAATCTTAAATGCATCAAGAACAAAAGGACAGGTGACTTTCAGGAGCACAAGAAGAATAATCACTCAGAACTTCTCAACTCAAATCATAAAAATCAGGAGGGCCTGGTATCATGTACTACAGACCCTGAAAAACAAAAACAAAAACGAAAGTCCATCTAAGACTGCCAGACTGCTTTACTACCCAGCAAAGGCATATTTCAAATTGATAAAGAAATAAAAACCTTCTAAGACCAGTAAAAACTAAAAGAATTTATGACTACCAAGAGAAAATACTTAAAGAAATAAGACACAAGGAATAAATAAGAAATAAATACCAAAAGCAGAGAATGACAAATTCCTTTAGATGAAAAAATCAGCAATGTAGAAATAACACTATATTAAACAAAATATAACTCAAAATTGCAGGAAATAAAAATCATCTCTCAATAATAACATTGAGTGTCATGGCCTAAACTCCTTGATTAAAAGATCTAAACTCAAAGCATCCTGAAGTGATCTGTGAAAATGCTTTGCTATTTTCTTGACATAGAAAATCCAACAAAATCATGTAAATCAAGAGGTTCGAATCTTCATTTTCATTTTAAGGACAACTGTGAAACTTCACAGGCCATCAAGGACACGCATAACCAAAAAGCCACCAAGTATCTGAAAAATGTCACTTTAAAGAAGTAGTGTGTGCTCAGGCCAAACAGTATAGCTGGACAAAGTGTCAGCCCCTAAAAGAGTGCTAATTTTTTGCTTCACATGCTTAAAAATACAGACAGTCATACTGAACTTAAGGGTTTAGATGTCTATTCTCTAGTCATTGAACATATCTAGGTGAACAAAGCACCCAAGATGCCCAGCCATAATTACAGAGCTCATGGTTGTGTTAACTCATACATGGGCTCCTCATGCTACATTGAGATTATCTTTCCTGAGAAAGAGCAAATTGCTCCTAAACCAGAAGAGGAGGTTGCACAAAAGGAAAAGATATCCCAGAAGAAACAAAAACTTAGGGTATAGGAATAAATTCTGCATAAAATAGATGCTGAGACTGGCAATATGGAATAAAGACCATAAAATCCAACTACATGCTGCTTGCAAGAAACTCACCTTGCAGGACAAAATATTCATAGACTAAAGGTGAAAGAAGGGAAAAAGATAATCTATGCAAATGTAGAACCAAAACAAGCAGAGCTAGCAACTCTCATATCAAACAAAACAGACTTATGTCAAAACTTAGCAGAGGAAACAAAGCAGGTCATTTCTTACTAATGAAAAGAACAATCCAACAAGAATATATAATAATAGTTGACATTTATGCCCCAAACATGGGCCCACTCACTTTTATAAAACAAACTCTTCGGGACATTAAGACTTAGATAGTAACATTGGGAGACTTCAATACATCTATCAAACCACTAGATTGGCCTTCCAGAAAAAAAAGAGCATTAAAAATTCTTCAGTCCTAAAGAGTACTATAAACCAAATGGAACTAATGAACACATAGAGAATATTCCATGCAATAATAGCTGAATACACATTCTCCTCAGCTGTTCATGGAAGATTTTCCAAAATAGACTATATTCTGGACCACAAAGTGAGTACCAGCAAATTTAAAAAATGTAATATAATTTCATTCATCTTTTCACATCATAATGGAATGAAAGAAGAAATCAACAACAGGAAGACTCAAAGGAATTACATCAATACCTGAGAATGAGAACTGGACCGTACAAGAAATAATAGGAGAAATAAAATTCTAGAACTAAAAACAGAGACATAACATAACACAATCTATGAGACACTTTGAAGGCAGTTTTAAGAGGAAAATTTATGGCATTGAGTGCCCGCATAAGAAAAACAGAAAGTCGAGCCAGGCGTGGTGGCTCATGCTTGTAATCCCAGTACTTAGGAGGCTGAGGCAGGAGGATCCCAGTTTGCTACTTAGTGAGGCCCTCTGCAACTTAGTGAGATCCTGTTTCAAAATAAATAATAAAAATAGGACTAGGGTTATAACTCGGATGTAGAATGCCCCTGAGTTGAATCCCTAGTACCACAAAAAAAAAAAAGAAAAAAAGAAAAACAGAAAGTCACCAAATAAACAAACAAATGATACACTTCAAGACTTTTGAAAAAGAGGAGCAGAATAATTCCAAAGCCAGTAGAAAGCAGGAAATAATGAAAATCAGAGCAGAAAATAATGAAATAGAGAAAATTAATACAAAAAATCAACAAAATTAAAAGCTGATTTTTTGAAAAGATGAACAAGATTGATAAACCCTTAGCTACCATAAACAAAGGAATGAGAGAATCAATGCAAATTACTAAAATAAGAAATGAAAAAGGAGACATCATCACAGACAGTGGGGAAATCCAGAGGATCATGGGAAACTATTTTGAAAATTTATACTCTAAAAAATTGGAAAACATAGAAGAAATCAACAAATTTATAGACACGTGTAACCTACCTCAATTAAACAAAGAGGATATAGAAAATTTAAACCAACCAATAGCAGACAAATAGATAGAGGAGGCAATAGAAAGCATTCTCCAAAAAAAAGCTCAGGACCAGATGGATTCCCAGCTGAATTCTACAAAACTTTTATAGAAGATCTAAACCCAATCCTTCATAAATTATTCCATGAAATATAAAGAGATGGGCTTCTTCCAAAATCCGTCTATGAAGCAAGTGTTACCTTAATATCAAAACCAAATCAAAATATCTCCAGAAAATAAAATTACTGACCAATATCCTTGATGAACATAGATGCAAAAATTCTAAACAAAATGTTAGCTACACACATTCAAAATCATCTGAAGAAAATTGTATACCACGACTAACTTGGTTTCATTCCGGGGATGCAAGGCTTATTTGACATATGCAAATCAATACATGCAAATCACCACATAAATGAAACTAAGGACAAAAATCACATGATCACATCAACATATACCTAGAAAGCATTTGACAAAATCCAACACCTAATCATGTTAAAAACACCAAGGAAATTAAAATACAAGGAACTTACCTCAGTATCATAAAGGCAATACACAATCGACTCAACACCAACATTGAATGAGGGAAAACTGCAAGCATTTCCTTTAAAATCAGGAACAAGACAAGGATTCTCACTATCTACAGTCTTTTTTTTAATATAGTACTCAAAGCTCTAGCCAGTTCTATAAGGCAAGAAAATAAAATCAAAGAAATAAAAACAGGAAGAGAAGAATTGAAATTATCTCTATTTGTACATGACAGGATCCTCTACTTAGAAGGATCAACCAACAAACTCAACCAAAAGACTTCTAGGGGGAATGGAAAAATTCCACAAAGTAGTGAGATACAAAAATCAATCTACAAAAATCAGTAGCTTTTATATATGCCAACCATGAATACACTGAAAAATAAATCCAGAAAACGATTCCATTCACGTAACCTCAAAAACAATTAAATACCTAGGAATAAATCTAACCAAGGAGGTAAAAGACCTCTACAATGAAAATTATAAAGCACTTGAGATATGAAAGAAGATCTTAGAATATGGAAAAAACTCCCATGCTCTTGGATAGGCAGAATAAATACTATCAAAATGGCCATTCTAGCAAAAGTGCTATATAGATTTAATGCAATCCTTATCAAAATGCCAATGTCATTCTTCACAGAGCTAAAAATAAGTCTTAAATTTCATATGGAAAAACAAAGACCCAGAATAACCAAGCAATTTTCAGCAATAAGAACCATTTAGGAGGAATCACCATACCTGACTTTATTATACTATAGAGATATAATAATAAAAACAGCACGATATTGGCACAAAAAATAGACACATAGGCCAATAGAACAAAATAGAATACTCAAAAACAAATCTCCACACTTAAAGACAACTGATTTTTTACAAAGTTGCTAAAAAAAAAAAAAGAGAGAGAGAGAGACACTTTTCAACCAATGTTGTTGGGAAAACTGATTATCTATGTGTAGAAAAATGAAACTAAATCCCTACCTCTCTCCTTTCACAAGAGTCAACTAAGCATGAATCAAAGACTGGGAAATTAGACCAGAGACTTTAAAATTACTAAAGGGGGTAGAGACCCAACACTCCAACATATAGGCATAGCTAGAAACTTCCTCAATAAGACTCCCAAAGCTCAGAAAATTAAAACAAGAGTTAATAAATGGGATAGCGTTAAACTAAAAAGTTTTTGTCCAATAAATAAAACTGCCAAGAATTTAATGAGAAAGCCTACAGAACAGTAGATCTTTGCTAGCTACTCCTCTGATAGAGGACTGATATACAGAATATAAAAGACTTAACACTAAAAAAAGAAAAACAAAAAAACAAAGCAAAACAAAACAAAAACAAATAAGCAAAAAACACACAAATAATCCAATCAAGTAATGGGCAATTAAACTAGACATTTTCTAAGACAAGAAATACAAATAAATATACAAAAATGTTCAGTATCATTAGCAATCAGGGAGAGTGATGCAAATCAAAATTACATTGAAACCCCAGCAAACACCAATTAGAATGGCAAACATTAAGAATTCAAACAGCAACAAATGCTGGCGAGGATGTAGGGAAACAGGTACTCATACACTATTGATGCGATGGCAAATTAGTGCAGCCACCATGTAGATCAATGTATAGATTCCTCAGAAAACTGGGGATGGATCCACCATACAATCTGGCTATACTACTCCTGGATATTTTTCTGAAAGGACTGAAATAAAAAATTATAGTAATACATGCATATCCATGTTTATAGCAGCACAATTCAAAAGAGCCAAATTATAGAACCAACCTAGATGTTCAGCAACAGATGAAAGGATTACAAAATTATGGGATATACACACAGTGGAACTCTACTTAGCAATCCAGAAGGACAAAATAATGTCATTTGCAAAGAAATGGATGGACTTGGATGTTCCGTGAGATCAGCTGGTTACAGAAAGTGAAGAACCATATATTTTCTCTAGGGAGTAATGGGGATATAAGAGGTATTTAGATAATGGAGGAGAAATCCCAGTGGAGTGTAGGAGGGCGTTTAGGCTAGTGTGGTGGTTGGGGGGGACTTAATGAAGGAAACAGTTCCATTGGTGTTACGTACTTATGTGAAATTACCAATGCCAATCTCAATACCATGTATGGGGAAGGGGAGGCATGGGGAGGGAGCCGAGGGGAAGCTCACCAAGTGCTGTGTGCATGTGTGTCCCTCTCTCATTCTGAACTGCATTATGATGTGAGACTACAATGAATCAATAAAAGTATATAAAAATAAAAATAGAATGAAATAAGAAAACAGGATGTAAGATTTTTATAGAGGAAAATATTTCACAAAAACAAATACTAGTCCCTATTCAACATACAAAGCTTTTGGGACAAAACTGAGACATTTAAATAATTCATATTGTTACAGAATTGTATTCGTTCTTTTGAGAAAGCAGTCTGAAAACTATAATGTACTATAGCAATGAAATATATTGCAGTGATCTGTAATTGTCCCTTTTCCATTTCTCATTTGTGCTACTAATGTAAGTGACTTACAGCATTTAACATTCTTTTTTATGTCCTGTTGTTAGAAAATGGAAAAAATAATAAACTATTATTCTAAGCTTAAATACAAATAAAATAGGGCTAACAGTGTAGCTCAGAATCAGAATGTCCCTGGATTCAATTCCCAGGAGAACACACACACACACACACACACACACACACACACACACACACACACACGAAAATATGCACAAGGAAAAGTCAAAAGCATTTCCTCAAAGATCTGTAACAAGACAAGGATGCCCACTTATACCCTTTCTAGTCAGCATAGTCCTGGAAATTCTACCCAGAAAAGTTAGCAGGAGGAAGAAATAAAGGAAGAAATCAAAAGTCAGGCTATTTGCAGATGACATGATCTTTTTAAAAAAAATTTTGGTGCATTGTTATTTACATGATGATGAGATTCATGGTGATTCTCTCTCTCTCTCTCTCTCTCTCTCTCTCTCTCTCTCTCTCTCTCTCTCTCTCTCTCTCTCTTTCCTTCCCACCTCTCCAAGGTACTGCATGCTGGCCTTGAACCTATAATCCTCCTGTCTCAGTCTCCCAAGTACTAGAATTACAGGCATCACTGTGCTTGGCTTAGTAGAATCGATCGTGTTAAAATGTCCATGCTACCCCCCAAAAATCTACACTTTCAATGTAATCCATACCAAAATACCAATGACATTCTTCACAGAAATAGAAAAAGCCCTAAAACTTATATGTAATTACAAAGACCGTGAATAGCAAAAGCAATTGAGAGCAAAAGAACAAAGCTAAAGTCGTTACGATGCCTGACTTGTGCATGTATGTTTCTATCACACTAAAGCTCAACATGAAGTATGCTTATGATGCACCAATAAATGAGCATTAGAAATGAAAAAAAATGATTATAAGAAGAAACATAGGGAATAGATCCTGCAGGACATTGATACAGGCAAAGATTTCTCCGCAAGTATTTTTAACTTTTTTTCAAATTAAAAACAGAAAGCAACCTCTCACCCCAGTAAGAATGGCTATGATAAAAGAGACAAAAAGTAACAAAAGTTGACAGAGATGTGGAGAAAGGGGTGGCTTCAGATGTAAATTAGTAAATTAGTACAGCCATTACGGAAATCAGTATGGAGAGTCCACTAAGTATGAAAATAGAAATACCACATGATCCAGCAATCCCACAACTGGGAATGCATCCAAAAGAAAAGAAATCATGTCGAAGAGACATCTGCACTCCCATGTATACTGAAGCTGTAGTTACAATAGCCAAGGTATTCAGTCAACAGAGGTATCTATCTATGGATGAATTTTTAAAATAGATGTTCTACACACACACACACACACACACACACACACACACACACACACTGTAGTAGTATTCAGCCATAAAAAGAATGCAATCAGCCAGGTGTACTGGTGCACACCTGTAATCTCAGTCCACCTGAGAGACTGAGACAGGAGGATCACAGGTTTGTGGCCAGCCTCAACAACTTAGCAAGACCATAAGCAACTTCAAGAGACCCTGTTTCAAAATAAAAAATAAAGTAGGGCTGAGGGTGTAGCTCAGAGGTAGAAGGCCCCTGGGTTCAATCTCCAGTACCACTAAGTAAATGAGTAAATAAATAAATAAAAATAAATAATAGTGATGTCCAGTGAATTTACTTTGGGCATTTTGAATTCTAAGAGGATTCATGCAGAAAAGATTATTTTAAATAGTACTGTAAAATGAAGAGACTTACAGTGGACTACTCACACTATTAATTTTTGTAAAAACCCTTTGGGGTCTAAAATTCTGGAACACAACATATACGTGACTGGTCCATGGTTACTGAATTGAGTTTGTGGTTTAAATAAGGTAAAAATACGAGATCTTCTCTTGTTTCAGGAAACTTTACTTGTGTGATGTTGCATGATGGGGCTTTGTTGGTGGAGAAGCCATGGGGTGAAAGTTCACAGCAGCAGTCTTCAGATCCATATGTCTGCTGTGTCTTTTCTATCGTGCTCTCTGGCCTGGTAGTCACAGAAGAGAAATCAAGAGCCCCACTGATGGAGCATGAGGAAGAGGCCCTCTCTTGCTATAAAGCTGGAACAATTACATACACTGCTTCAGCTATCACAAGCCTGGTGCCCACTGATGCTGAGACTGCCCAGTTGTCAACAATGGCCTGGAGGTAGCAGTTTGTCATTCCTACCACAAAGAATAGCCCCAGTGGCCAAGGAAACAGAGAAAGAGCGCATTCATGGAGCAGATAGTGAAATCCCGTGTGTCCAGGGCACTTCTCAGGGGCTCAGGATCTGGATCTATCTCCCAGCCCCATCAGCTGTCTTCTGAAAAAGCCTCACAATGGCGTCTTTCATGTCCTTGTTTCTCAGGCTATAAATGATGGGGTTGAGGAAGGGAGCGAGGATCACAAAAGTGACAGCAGTCACCGTGTCCCAGAACACTGAGTAGGTGGCCGAGAATCGCAAATACATAATGGCCACGCTGCCAAAAAACAGCAAGAACACAGCAAGGTGGGCGGCACAGGTGGAAAAGGCCTTGTGCCGCCCCTCAGCTGAGGGCATCTTCAGAATCACCACAATGATCCGGATGTAGGACAGGGCAATGACCAGGAAGGAGGCCAGGATCTCCACAGCATGGACGGCATCCACGATGACCACCAGGGATGTGTCTGTGCAGGCCAAGCTCAGTACAGGCGTGAAGTCACAGAAGATCTGGCGGATCTGGTTGGACCTGCAGAAAGGCAGAGTGGAGATCCACACAATCTCGGGCAGCACAAGGAGGAAGCCACAGAGACAGGATCCGGCTGTCAGCTGCATGCAAAGCCTGGGAGTCATGATGAGCGGGTAGCGCAGAGGATGGCAGATAGCGACGTACCTGTCGATGGCCATCGCTGTCAGGACGCAGCCTTCTGTGATCCCTAGGGAGTGGAAGAAGTACATCTGCAGGAGGCAGCCAGCCAGGGAGATGGTCTTCTGCTCACTGACCAGGCTAGCGAGCATCTTGGGGATGGTGGTGGTGGTATACCAGATCTCCAGGAAGGAGAGAACACTGATGAAGAAGTACATGGGAGTGTGCAGGGCCACGTCCAACCGCACCGCCATGATGATGACCAGGTTCCCGGTCACGATGAAGCCGTAGACAAGAAGTAAGGGGACAAAGAACAAGAGGCCACCCTCGTGCAGATGTGGGAACATAGAGAAGAGGAACTCGGTCACCACTGTCTGGTTCCCGCTGGTCATCCGCGGTGTCATCTGTGAAGGGAAGACCAGAGATGAGGAACTTCCTAGAGCTGGAACTTTTATTGTCATTGGAAATCACTTCTCTCCTTTCCAAGATCAGTTAAGTAAGCTGATCATAGAATCTTTTTAATTTTAAAAATTTTAATTGCTTACATACATCTTTCTTTGTAAAGATTCTCAGTATTCTTAGATAACGCAGCTGAGACTAATAATAGAGCTTTCAGGAGAAAAAAACACACACTATCCCTATCTAAATACTAATTTTGGAAGAAATAAGAGGTGTTGTGGGCAGGCACAGGAGAAGTGGGTTCAGGAGTCCTGGCTGATGGCACCCTCTTCAGCACTCACCCTGCCAAGGGCCATGGAAGTAATCGGCACCATCCCCAGAGCCATCTGGCCCTTCAGTTTGTTGATGAGAATATAGATGTCTCTAAAGCCTCCTGGGGACTATTCGGAAAGGAACAACCATCTTTCCCCAAAGTTTCTTTTGAGATGATGCAACATCTAAGGAACATGGTGCATCCCATTCTTGCCTCTAAGGGGCAAATTAGGAGAAAAACATCCCGAGTAATGAGGCGTTCCCCAGAGTTGGGGCTTGACAGTGCTCCTGGGCCCCAGAGCCTTGTTTCTCCTAGAGAAGCAGGAAGCTGGATCTGCACCCCAGTAGCCACAGAGCTCAGAGGAGACTGGGGGATGGGGAGGGATTATGTGGCTCTGGAGTGCTGGGAAGACTGCTTCCCATCCAGCTCTGCACTGCAATTCTCATCCCTGATGACGGATGTATATCATTATATAAAAATGAATGCATTATAGTTTAGAAAATTTTAAATACACATTTCATTTGATCCCTTTGGAATCAATGTATATGCCTAAAGTAATTTACATGGTTACTTTTTTGTGACTTGCTTTTTGCTGCCATTTTTAAATATAGATTTATCTGAGGGATGTAATACAAAAGTTTAACTCCATTTTAATCATGAAGGCTTTTGTATAGATTGTGGAGGGTCATGAATAAACATATTCCTAGGACATTCTAAATTCCAAATAAATTTAATGCTGCCCTAAAAGTTTTCCAAATTATAAATCCAAGATAAACCTGGCATGGTGACACACACCTGTAAGCCTAGTACTAGGGAGGCTGAGACTAGAGGATCACAGGTTCAGCAATTTAGGGAGATTTTCAACAAATTAGTAAGACCCTATTTCAAAATAGAAAACAAAAAGGGCTGGGGTGTAGCTCAGAGGCAGAATGCCCCTGGATTCACTTCCCAGTACCGAGAGAGAGAGAGGAGGAGAGAGGAGAGAGAGAGAGGAGCAGAGAGGAGAGAGGAGAGAGGAGAGAGGAGAGAGAGAACACCTGAACAAATTCACCAACTTTAAAGACAGACTAAGCACTGAGCACAGGGGTATCAAGGGAAGTAGGGCAACTGCAGAAGCAGCACTGAGAGAAATTGTTCTTGAACAGATAGTGGGATCCCTGGGTGACAGCAGAGTGGGGAAGGTAGGCTTGTGTAGGGCTGCAAACTGCTCTGTCTCTATGTTGCTACCTGAATCTTAGCTTAGTTCACCCATCCATCAAATTAAGCATTTGAGGTAAGTGAGGATATGTCTTTAAAATATCCATTTTGAAATATAATTGTTCAAAGTCAAAAACTTTGACTGGTTATTCCCCTAGAGAGCAGAGTGATGGTGAAATTAAACCTTCCTTCTTGTTGGACCTCAGAGCCATGCAGACCAAGGCATTTGGGCAGCAGGTTTCTGGGAGAGGTGGGTATGAGATGGAAGATGGCTCTGCACTGTGGGGAGGGGGAGTAGTTTTGTGTGCTGTTCAGTGGGGAAGAGCCTCACAGAACCATATTCTTATTTTGTGTGTGTGTGTTGGGGGGGCGGTTACTGGGGATTGAACCCAGAGGCATTCTACCTTCCAGCTACACTCCCAGACCGATTTTATTTCTTATTTGAAAACAGGGTTTCAATAGGTTGATGAGAGTCTCACTACTTGCTGAGGTTGTCCTCAAACCTGTGATTCTCCTAATCTCAACCTCCCAAGTACTGTGATTATAAGTGTGTGCCACCACGCCCAGCAAACCATATTCTTTTAAACTTAAAGGAAGAGAAATTGCCAGGCTTGGTGGCCCACATCTGTAAATCCCAATACTTGGGAGGCTGAGACTGGAGGATCGTAGGTTCAACACTCTTGCTCTATTTGTTTTAACCATATGCATTCTTATCCTACAAAGCTTTATTGTTGGTTTTTGTTAATTTCATTTTCTTTTTCTTCTTTATTGGCACTGGTAATTGAACCCCTTTGAGCTACACCCCCAGCCCTTTTTATTTTTATTTTATTTTTCGTTTTGAAACAAGGTCTGCTAAGTTGCTGAGGCTATCCTTGAACTTGTGATCCTCGTGTCTCAGCCTCCCAAGTACTGGGATTATTGATGTGTGCCACCATCCCTGATCCTTTTCTTAATTTCAAATGTTTCCCTAATTATATCCCTTCCATATCCACAGCTATGACTTCATTTGATGTTTAACACTTCATCCCTGTTTATATCTTTAAAAAAAAAAAAAAAGGGAAGAAAACCCCTTATGTGTTGTGTATTTTGTTCTCTTGTGATTTTACCCAGTTGGAGATGAGTGTTAGGTTCCATTTCAGTTTTCAAAAGAAGGGGAAACAAGACAGTAAAGTATCCCTCCATTAGCAATATGGATCTTTTATATGAGGCCCTTCCAATCCCAGGTCTCTTAAGGGCCAGCTTGTGTGTGTCATCAATGTGGTGTTCCTGTATCAAGAAGGGTTGTTCTCAAATCCTTTTCTGACCCCAGTCCCGTGGGGAAATCTGCTCACTCCAGCTTGGGGAGCCCCTCACTCCTCTTGAGACCACTAATGGCCCTGGGGGCCCCTGCATCCTTCTGAAGTTTTATGGAGCTTCTGTGATGCACTTTGGGATCACACTGTGTTCCGTTGCTGTTTTAATGAGTGATGAAGAAAGTCCTTTGGCTTTTGAACCACATTTAGAGAGCTTGCTTCCTTTTGGACCTTATCATTCCCCTGTCTCAGTTTACATGACACTTCATGATAGAAATGATTCTTGCAATCCTTGGGTGGAAAGAGAAAACAAGTATCTCTTTCCATCTGATTTCTATCCTGCCTTAAAACCTAGCTTCCCCTAGATGTGGGACCTCATGAGAGGGGCCATTGGCAATGAGTGTATAATTAGACACAGGGGGCATGCCTTGTTTTCCCCTGGGCACCAGGGGAGAACATGTCAGCAGAAAGTTTCTCTCCACCTGGTCATTCCTCAAGAGACCAGAGTGATGGTGAGGTTAAAACTTTCCTTCTTGTTGGACCTCAGAGCCATGCAGACAAAGGCATTTGGGAAGAAGGTAGAGGTGAGTATGAGATGGAAGATGGTTCTGCACTGTGGGGAGGGGGAGTAGCTTTGTGTGCTGTTCAGTGGGGAAGAGCCTCACAGAACCATATTCTTTTAATCTTAAATAAAGAGAGATCGCCAGGCGTGGTGATGCACATCTGTAATTCCAGCACTTGGAGGCTGAGACTGGAGGATCTCAGGTTCAATGCCAGCCTCAGCAATTAAGCAAGACCCTTAGAAACATAGGGAGATCCTCTTTCCAAATAAAAAATAAAGGGCTAGGATTGAGGGTCAGAGGTAGACCAACCCTGGGTTCAATCCTTAGTAATAAAGAAAGTGAAGAATGACTTGTAGACACCTGTTGAGGTTGTAAAAACACACCAGGAGCTCAGGGGTGGGAGGCTTTGGTAAGTTTGTGTCCTAACTAGAGAGAGTCACAGGATAACAAATGCCTAGAGAAACTATGTTAAATTTTGTCTGGACCACTAGCTCTATGACTTTTCTCACCTCTAATAATTTCTAGTTCAATTGTAATCTAGTATGTTTGCTTCTGTATAGCAGAATTGGGAAAGGCCCTGAAGCATACAAGAATGTCAAAACAACCCACAGAGCTGACTACATGGGATCCCAGCTATCCACTTGCCCAGAAAGTATAGGAATACTGTTAGGCATAATTTTGTTCCCAAGTATCTACCCCAAATTCCTTTTTTTTATGTGTATCTTTTTTCCTTCGTAAAGACTCAAGCCCCTAAGAATCTGCCAAGGTAGCACCTGCCTGTCATACTAGTACTTGGAAAGTTGGGACAGAAGGAGTGTAGGTTAGAGGTCAGCCTCAGCAACATAGTGAGACTCTCAGCAACTTAGGGAGAACCTGTTTCAAAATAAAGAATGAAAAAGGTACTGGGGTGTAGCTCAGAGGTAAAATGCTCCTGGGTTAAATCTCCCAGTACTGAAAAAAAAACAACTGTCGGATTTTCCTCTTTCCAGATTTCAATTTTTCCAATTCCTCTTTTCAGTTTTCAACTCACCATAGAACATGGTGGTTTCTGTGTTTATTTCCCCACCACCTCTAAAAAAAGGGAAACAGAACAATTATAAGAGCATTATTTTCTGCAAAACCAGGAAAACATATCCAGAATAACAAACTCAAAAGTATGGGGATGTCAAAATTATTTTAAAATACACTACACATTCATATGACTTGTCATGCCTAGAAGTGCAGTTTTGATCTGGAAGTCTTTGGAGAGCCACCTCCCACATAGGTTTGTAGGTAGCAGACTGACAACTTTGCACTTAGAAATGTTTCTCCAGTACAGAATGACAGTGAATGGGAGCGAAGCAAGTTGAAAAGGATGAGTCGAGATGAGAGCCGTCATACACAAAGCAAGCAGAGCAGAAATCACTGTTCTGTGAACCTCTACTTCTTATACTTTTACTGCTGCATTGTAGTTACACGTCACAGTGAGTTTCTAAGTGACAGAAACACAGATGCATGTAGCACTTGGCCTATTCCTTCTATGTCCCATTGCACGCCCCCTGCAAATCCCATCTCCTTCCCCATACCTGTTAGCAAGATTGTCAGTATATGGATATAACCTTATTTGAACTCTTTTCTGCCTCCATCTTTGTACTTCCCTTCCCACCTCCTTCCCTCAATCCCCTTCCACTATTCAACTGTTTTCTCCCTCCCTTCCTTTGACTGAAATCCCTTTTGTTGCCTACTTTCATTCTAGCTGGAATCTCTATATTTATTTATTTATTTATTTATTTATTTATTTATTTATTTATTTATTTATTTATTTATTTATTTGTGGTACAGAGGATGGAACCCAGGGACCTTCTACTTCCAAGATATACCCCAAGCCCTATTTTATTCTTTTATTTTGAAACAGGTTCTCACTAAGTTGCTGAGGCTGGCCTCGAGCGTGTGATTCTCCTATCTCAGCCTCCCAAGTACTGGGATTACAAGCGTGTACCACCATGCCTGGCAGAACCTCTATTTTTCAAGTAGAGGTTTTATTAATGAAATACAAAGCAGATTTCATCCCTCCTATTTCTCCTTTCCATATATTTAATATTCTCTTGTATCAATAAAAAGCAAGAGAAACAAGATTGGGGGAGAAAGGTACAAAGGGAACAAGGTTTTGAGGAAGAAAAGAGTCCAAAGAGTGCTGTGTCCATAGAGGAAGGTGTCCTTACCAATCTCACTAACATGAACACCAGCACGGGAGGTAGAAGGGGAGCAGGCGGGATGCAGAGGGAAACATACCAGGTGCTGTGCACATGTGTGCTTGTATCACATGGACCTCACTGTGATGTATACTCACAATGCACCAATAAAAGTACATTGGAAAATAAAATGGTATTATTCTTAACCACAGAGAGATCACCATTTGTTTTATATCCCCAATATTTCATCTTTAAAAAAATACCTTTTACTTAAATTGTTTCAAATTTACTATTACATAGAGATTTCAATAAATATCTTTGTGCATCATCCTGACATATAAAATAGTTGCTTAGACTCCATAGTGAAAGGCCGGCTCTCAGTAGTCTTAAAACTCTCAATAGAGATTGTTGAATTGCCACTCTGGAGTTCACACCAATTTATATGTCTAATAGCAAATGTTTGCTTACCTAACACAAGAGTTGACAACTTAAGATGTAATTTCTAACAGCACTTGCAAATTTGACAGGGTCACTGTTACTTGCAAAACAGCTCACATTATGTTATTTATTGAATCCACCTAACTTTAGGGTTGTTCAGCAGATAAAAAAAAAAAGATGATTCTACGTGTTCTTTGAATGTAAATAGAATTCTGGCTGCATTTTATTCCATCAGCCAATAAAGGGAACCATTGATCACATGGATGGGAAGAATTGGACCATGGTGACTGAGTTTTACTTCTCTGATTTCCCTCAGTTTGGGGACAGCAGCCTTTTGCTCTTTGGCCCTTTGCTCTTCATCTATGTGTTCATTATTGTGGGGAATTCCACGATCTTCTTTGCAGTCCGGCTGGACATCCGCCTCCACAACCCCATGTACAATTTCATCAGCGTCTTCTCCTTCCTCGAGATTTGGTACACCACGGTCACCATCCCCAAAATGCTCTGCAACCTGGTCAGCGAACAGAAGTCCATCTCTTTCACTGGCTGCCTCCTGCAGATGTATTTTTTCCACTCCCTTGGGGTCACAGAAGGCCTGGTGCTCACAGTGATGGCCATCGACAGGTATGTGGCCATCTGTCACCCCCTGCGCTACTCCATCATTATGACCCCTCAGCGCTGCATCCAGCTGTCCACTGGCTCCTGCATCTTTGGCTTCCTTATGCTACTACCTGAGATTGTATGGATCTCTACGCTTCCCTTCTGTGGCCCCAACCAAATCCACCAGCTCTTCTGCGACTTTGAGCCTGTGCTACGCTTGGCCTGTACAGATACGTCCATGATTCTGGTTGAAGATGTGATCCACGCTCTCTCCATCCTCACCTGCGTCTCTGTCATCACCCTCTCCTATCTAAGGATCATCGCCGTGATCCTGCGGATTCCCTCAGGGGAGAGCCGCAAGAAGGCCTTCTCCACCTGTGTCGCCCACCTGACCATTTTCTTGCTGTTTTTCGGTAGTGTGATGCTTATGTACCTGCGCTTCTCTCTCACGTTCCCGCCCCTGCTGGACAAAGCCACTGCACTGATGTTCACAGTCCTTGCTCCCCTTTTCAACCCGATCATCTATAGTTTGAGAAACAAGGACATGAAAGATGCTATCAAGAAAATCTTCTGTTCTCCAAAGATGTCCAGTGTCTCTGGGAACTAATGGGATTCACAGAAATCTCATCCTCTCCATAAGATCAAAATGCTAACAAATCAGTTTCTAAAATCGCTGCTCATGTTTCATTCTCATGTTGCTGTCTGAGTGTTCCGTCCAATTTTCCAACTCTAGAACTCTTGTTTGGTCTGCTAGAGGAAGTCTTTTGCAGACTTCACTATCCTTACATCATATGCAGATTATAATGAATACTCTCCCACTTGGCAACCCAAATAGCATAGTGGAATCTTACCCAAATCAAAGAACCTTGGCCTACACAATAATCATATTTATAGTTTTCACATCTCAATGTTTCCCTTTTGTAATCTTTCATCCTATATACGCAGTACTCTTATATTGGTAATATATAAGGTATATATGTATATACACACATATGTTTATGTATATACAATATATATTTCATTATTAAGAGATTAATGAAGTGTACAGCATTGGACAATTTTAGCTTGGAAGAGAAGACTGACTCCCTGGGACTTTCACCCCCTCTAGATTTTCTTCTGATTTTCTGCAACAAGCAAGTGGCACATATACTCCCTGATTTTGTGGTGTTTACAGCATGCCATTATTATAAAATCCTGTGTGGGTTAATTTTCACATTGTTTTGAAGACGCCGTGGCAAACATTCTTGAGCACTTGAAAGTAATATATGTTATCATTATAATATATTATCATATGCATTATGTTGTATTATTCATAATATATTATATGTCAAATACTATATATCCATATAAATGCTTGTGACTAAAACATGAATATACAAATTTTACAAAGATATGCAATTGTACTTTGTGTATGTGACTAAGGATTGAACCCAGGGGCATTCTACCTACTAACTACATACTCATCCCTATTATTTTTATTTTTATTTTGAAACAGGGTCTCTCTAGGTTGATGAAAGTCTCACTATTTTCTGAGTTTGTCCTCAAACCTGCATTTCTCCTGTCTCAGCCTCCCAAGTACTGAGATTACAAGCATGTGCCACCATGCCCAGCTATACTTTGGTATTTTTAAAATTATTATCAGTGCTATGAAAGCTGTTCTATGTTGTTTGATGTTAAAATTCCACACTGGCACTGGTTTCACACTTCCCTATCTTTGTTCTCATTATTGTCTCAGGTTTGGGATCTTCCTTCCCTTCCTTCTCTGCTCTAGAATGTATACTCACCCATTAAAAAAGTTCACACACATTTTATTGTCTGGGATAAATGTCTCTGCTTTTTCTGTCACCACACTACACTAGTAGTTGCAGGGGGTGAGTAAATTGCTTCTGGAAAAAATGATGGATGTCCACCTGGTTCCTGTGGCCAGAAAAGCAAAGCCATAGGGCATTTTTCAGAGGTATGGTAAAGAGCAGGAGGCCAGTTAGAAGCATGGGAAGAAGGCCGGGGTCAGAGTGGAAGTATCTTCAATATTGAGCCTGCAGTTGGGCAGGTGGGTAAATTCTTGGACATACTCAGGAGTGTGAATGGGGAAGAGAGAACTTCTCTCAATTTCAGGGAAGCCCAGAGTTTGTTTCCTCCCAGGCCTGAAGGACTACCCTCTCTTTATCCTTTTCGCTCCTGTAAAAGCAAGTCCTCTCCTATGTTAATATGAAGTTTCTTCATAAAGAAAAGAAAACATAATTTTCTTTTTTTTTTTCAGTACTGTGGATTGAACTCAGGGGCATTCTACCTCTGAGCTACACCCCCAGCCCTATTTTTTTTATTCTTTATTTTGAAACCGAGTCTCACTAAGTTGCGGAGTGCCTCACTAGGTAGCTGAGGCTGGCCGCAAACCCGGATCCTCCGGTCTCAGCCTCCCGAATGCTGGGATTACAAGTGTGCGCCACCACCCCCGGCCATAATTTTCTTATTAACATTAAGAATCTTAGATCTTCTTTATTTTTTGTGGTACTTGGATTGAATCCAGGGACATTCTACCTCTAAGCTGTACCCCTAGTTCCATCTTATTTTTTATTTTGAAACATGGTCTCTTCGAGTTACTGAGAGCCTCACCAATTTGCTGAAGCTGATCTCAAATCTGCAATCCTCTCTTCTGAGACTTCCAAGTACTGGGACTGCAGGTATGCATCACCCCTGTCTTCTTTAATCTTTGAATTAAAAAATGTAAGGGTTCTAAAGTTTAAAAGCCTACTATTCTATTCATACATATAATAGATTATATCATTCATTTAAAGGTGTTTGACAAATATTTGCTCTGATTCATAAACTTGGCAATTAAATCGTTTTACAATACACTTATGTATGCTATACACTACTCTTTAAGTTCCCTGATTTTCCTTTATTTTCTTATTTAATAAAGCCTCCACAGTTTTTTTAAAACATTTATAGTATGAAAAGAAAATTATAAATATGTCTGACTTAATTTAGTAAGATATCAACTTAAAGTAGCTTTAAATGTCTGAAAAATTTCACTATAATTTTTTTTTCTATTTTGTGTGTTTCTTTTTTTTCTTTTTTTTATTGTTCGTACAATGTAAGCAGACATCTTTGTTAGGTACAAATTGAAAACGACATATGTGCCTACATTTCTCATTTGACCCCTTCCCCCAATTCCCACCCCGCTCCCTCGCCCTCCCTCCCTCTCAGGTTCAATTTAGTGAGTAACCTTGATGTACATTAGGGTGTCCCCACCCCCCTGTCAATCCCTTTCGGTTAAATCAACTTCATTGTTTATTGAGGGTCTTTCCTTTTCCATCTGAAGACCCTCTTATGCCCCATCTTCTCCCTAGCATCCGCATATTAGGGAGAACATATGCTTCTTTACTCTTTGTGACTGGCTAATCTCACTTAACATAATGTTTTCCAGTTGCATCCATTTCCCTGCAAATAACATGATTTTGTTCTTCTTTATGGCTGAGTAAAATTGCATTGTGTACATATCCCACAGTTTTGTAATCTATTCATCTTTGATGGACATCTTGGCTGCTTCCATAGTTTGGCTATTGTGAATTGTGCAGCTATAAACATAGATACACATGTGTTGGTCTGATAGTTTGGTTTCTGTTCTTTTGGGTAGATACCCAGAAGTGGTATTGCTGGATCATATGGTAGGCTCATTCCCATTTGTCTGAGGATCCTCCATACTGTTTTCCAAAGTGGTTGCAC
>PVLC010024568.1:0-24514 GCA_004027655.1 Graphiurus murinus | reverse complement strand
GCAAATTAACCTAAGACAGGGCTCGTTGAATGACTCATCAAGACCCCATGACGGGTAAGTTTAAGCACCTGGTAGGAAACAACCTAAGACAGGCACAGTCCTTCGTGCATTTTAAAATAAAAACGGGGGAGTTGTGAGAGCCCACCTGAGCCCTCTCCCCCCTGGTAGTTGCTATCTGCATATATGAGTAATTATACTGACTCTTCTGCTATGGCTACATTGGCGTCTTGAAGTCTGGAGATTGCCCCTAGGATGCGTAGATGAAAGACCCTCCTACTTCTTAGAAAGTAAATATATGACTCTAAAGGATTATGGTTTTATGACTCTAGAAAGTTTGCTTTACCAGGCTATGTTAAGAATGTGGGCTGTACGTGTAAAATGAAGAAGTGGTGCTATTTGTGTTCTGACAATGATCGATATGTCATAAATGTCTATGTAACCCTGTTGTACTCAAGAAATGTATAAAAAATCCATGCTGAAAAAAATTAAAAAATTAAAAGAAAAATAAATAAATGACATACAATTGGTACGCCACTACATACAAGAGTGAGTCCCCAGAAGTCTCAGATTGGAACCTTTCCTCCCTGGGAACTAGCTTATCTTCATCACTCAGAGGTTCCTGGATGAAAGACTTGGTCTCCAGCCCATGGTGTTACTGAGGGGATAGAAATTTAATTAATTAATTAATTAATTTGCGGTACTGGGGATTGAACTCAGGGGCATGTTTGTGACATGTTTGTGATCAAGAAGCTCAGGGAGAAATAAGTGCATTTTACCCAACCTAGCCCATATAGACTCCTTACCCTCAGGTCAACACCAGAGAAAAGAGCCTCAGAGCAGGACTTCACAGATAACAGTGTTCCCAGAAGGCATGTAGTTCATTATGAGGAGAATACAGAGTTGTGACATGACTGATTAAACCAATGTTTGAAAACCAAGTTTCAAAACATCTTTAGTGACAGTTTTCATCGAGAAGTCTCCTTCTGTAGCCCTAGTGGACCCACATTTCCTTTCTCTCACTGTGACACCTATAACGAGCTGAGCTTGCCTGCAGATTTAGGCAGAAAGTACACAGAGGGAATTCAGGGAATCCTTTCCAAGCTCTCACTCCCCCCAAAAAAGTAGTTAAAGAAGATAGTCTACCTGGCATTGAGCACTGTGAGTATTTCTATCAGGAAGCCATTTAAGTGAGTGGCTATAGATAATTAAAATGGAAAACTGAGGTTCTGAGTCCTCGGATCAGTATCCTCGGATCAGTATCCTAACTTAAACTAGTCTGCTATGCCTTAGTGCTCTGATGCCTGCCTATCATTGAAAGTAAAATACCAATAATGTACTACAGCAATTAAAAGTAAAAAGCAAGCCGGGTGTGGTGGCAAACACTTGTAATCCCAGCATTTGGGAGGCTGAGACCGAAGGATCTGGGTTCACAGCCAGCCTCAGCTACCTAGTGAGGCACTCCGCAACTTACTGAGACCTTGTTTCAAAAAATAAAGAATAAAAAATAGGGCTGGGGGTATAGCTCGGAGGTAGAATGCCCCTGAGTTCAATCCCCAGTACTGAAAAAAAAAAAAAGTAAAAAGCATTCCAGAAATAAAATAGTTCAATTGCTTGTGACTTTTATGTCCAAATATAACACAGCTGAATAGAATGACTGGCTAAAAGAGCATTTAATGGGTTATTATTTAATGTACTTAAATGCTTGCATGTTAAATCTTTAATAAGTAAAGAGAGACTAGAAATATCAACAATCAGCTTTCTAGGTTTGAGAGTTTGATAAACAATTCTTTTCAACCACAATTTGGCTTGTTGTTCTTACTATAATATCTTTTACATATATGTGTTTTAATTTACATGTATTCTAAAATGTTCGGAGAAAACTATGGAGTCTATTACTTAGTAGATCATTAATAATGTTGGTAAACAAGCTGAAGGACATATCTGACTGCCTTGAATCCTAGAGAGACAGAAACTTTGGTTCATTTTTTCCCTTTACACCAGTAGGGCTGGTGGTGCTCACTAAGGAAGACAACAAGGCACTGATCCCTGGCAAGTGTGTGTTCCTGCACAAATCGTGGCAGGGAAAGATCTTAATTGGAAGATTAGTGTTTAGGGAATCATTAATCAGGCTCCTGGGACTGTGGTGGAAAACTTTTAATGAGTTTGGCAAAGTTGAGCACCCTGTGATAACTCCTAATTAGCTTTGCAATTAGCAAGAGTTAAAACTATTTTGTCCCTTTGGAACTTGTGGTTGATTTCGAGTCTTGATATATTAAAGGCACTGAGGGAAATTGTCAGGGATCAATAAGGGCCCTTCATTAGCAAACTCAAAAGAGACAGAGCTGTGTGGTTGTCATGATGATATTTGGCAGAGAAATGAGTCTCCTAACAGCAGGGTTACCTTTCTCTGAACTGTTCACCACACTCAAGTACTGCCAGCTTCTGCTTGGTATTACCAAGTTACATGGTATAGAATTACCAAGTTATACAATATAACTACTGTTATACAATATATAATTACCAAGTTATAGAATATAATTAAGTTATATGATTAATAATTACCAAGTTATACCATATAATTACCACTCATGTGATAAGCTTTTAACATCAAAACACCATCTCCTCCCATCCTAATATAAAGGCATGGTGTCAAAATGGTATAATTTAAACTTACAAATGCAAAAAACTTAGATTGTTTATCAGTATGACATAAAAATAAAATTTCACTTTAAAGTGCTATTTCTATATCATCTTTTATAATGAATCTGTTATATATATCATGTATGGTAAAATCTGCTTTCTATAAATATGCTGAGAGAAGATATTTATTTCATCATTTCACATCATAAAGGATCATATGTATTCATGTAGACATCTTTGTGGGGTAGTCTTAAGACTATTACGAATCCAACTAGATTATGATGATCCCAATTTTACATCTTATCCATATTATCAATTAAACAAGGCAAATGTGTCTTGAAAATTTGGAATAATTTAATAAAAAGAAGAAATTCTTGATTTACCTTGAAATCAAGGACAAGACTGTAGGAAATACAATGGATATGCAGATACTTGACACCTAGGTCTACCTTAAAATGATGTGCTGATGCTGACTTAAACAAACAAACAAACAAACAACAACAAAAACATAGAACAGAGATAGAATCAAGGTCACTGGTGACCTTCCTCATCCCATTTTTCATTCCCCCTTCTACTGTTATAGCAGTCACCATAAAGTCAGTATTCGTCAATTCCCATAATATTGAATATGATAGAATTTCTCACCCAACTCCACTTAACCATCCTCCCGGACAGAACACAATAGAAATGCTCACTGAAGCCCCATTTGCTTTCTTCTTCCTATATAAATGTCAGCTGCTTGGGCAGGTAGAAACCTGCTCCTATGGTTTGAAATGTGGAGGGGCAGCAGAAGCCCACTTTTTCTGCATCCTTTCTCTGCACTTTTTCTGCATCCTTTCTCTTCCTTCCTGTATAGAGTATTTCCGTGGTGGGTGTTACTTCTACATTTTGCCACGCCAGAGGTAAGGGCTGGAGGGATGAGAGGAATAGAAGTAGAAGAAATATATCCCTTCAACATGCTGGCATCAGTTCCTTTAGATATATACTTAGTAATGGGAAAGCTGGATCATGTGGCAGTTCTATTTTTAATTATATGAGGAACTTCCACACTGTTGCCCATAGTAGATGTACTAATTGACTCTTTCACTAATGAAATGCAAGAGTTTCCTTTTCTCCATATTCTCTCTAATACTTGCTACCTTTTGTGCTTTTTATAATAGCCATTCTGACAGATGGGAAATGATGTCTCATTTTTGTTTTAATTTGCAGTTTCCTAAGATTAGTAATATTGAGCATTTTTCCATAGATATTTTGGCCATTTACTTTTATGTCTTCTTTCAAGAAATGCAAATGCAAGTCCTTTGTCCATTTTATAATCAAGTTGTTTTCTTGCTATTGAGTTAAGTTCTTTATACATTTTAGAAATATATCTTATGTATGGTTTGCAAATAATTTATTCACAATCCAGAGATTGTCTTTTCACACTGTTCTTTGTTGTGAAAATATTTTAAGCTTATTGTAATCTCATTTGTCTAATTTTGCTTTTATTCCATGCACATTTAGGATAAAAATAAGTCGCCCAAACAGTGTCATGTGATTTCACCTCTGGTTTCCTCTAACAGTTTTATAATTTCAGGAATTCTGTTTAAGCATTTCATTTATTTTAGGTGACTTTTGTAAATAGGGCAATATAGGATCCTAGTTTCATTATTCTACCTGTGGACATCCAGTTTTCCAACACTAATTAGTGAAGAGGTTGTGCTTTTCCCAGTATGTCACTGTGTTTTTTTCAGAAATCAATTAACTTTAAATGCATGGGTTCATTTTGGGGTTCTTTATTATGTTTCTTTAGTCAATATGTCTAGTTTTACAGGATTTTTCACCATAAAATGTCATAAAAACCCAAGAAATAACCCAATAAAAATGGGCAATTGAACTGAATTTCTTATAAATTCTGAATATCAATCCTTTGTCAGTTGTATGTTTTATAAATGTTTTCTCCTGTTTCTGTAATCTCACTTGTCAATTTTTGCTTTTGAGCCGGGCATGGTGGTGCACGCTTGTAATCCCAGCATTCGGGAGGCTGAGACCGGAGGATCCGGGTTCGAGGCCAGCCTCAGCTACCTAGTGAGGCACTCCGCAACTTAGTGAGACTCGGTTTCAAAATAAAGAATAAAAAATAGGGCTGGGGGTATAACTTGGAGATAGAATGCCCCTGAGTTCAATCCCCAGTACCACAAAAAAAAAAAAAAAAATTTTTCTTTTGTTGACTGTGATCTTGAAGTATTACTCAAGATACCCTTGTCCGATCTGATGTCATGAATTGTTCATAGTTTCACAGTTTGACTATTTGCCATTCTGAATAGATTGTTGTATATGGTAAAATATAGGGTTCTAGTTTTATTATTCGACATGTAGATAGCCAACTTTCCTAGAGACCATTGGTTCTTCAAACGGTGTTCTTGCCATTTTTATCGAAAATCAGTTGGCTGTAGATGTATACATTTATTTTAGGATCCTTATTTTGTTCTGTTTGTCTATGTGTTTGCTTTTATGCCATTACTAGATTATTTGGGTTACTATAGTTTTGTAGTATATGTTTTTATTGTGCATTATAACTATACATCATAGTGAGATTCAAAGTGATACACTCATATTTGCACACACCACTTGGTGTGTTTCCTTCCATATCCCTCCCTACTTCCTCCACCTCCCTCCCTGCACATGTTAATGAGATTGGTAGTGATACCTTCATATATGGATATAACACTATTCTAATTGCTTCCTTTCTTGAGCCTCCTTTTTCCTCTTCACTCCTTCTTTCCCCCATCCCTTTCCATTATTCTACTGGTCTCTCTCTCTCGTTTAACTGAGGTCTCTTTTGTTTCCTGTTTTTCTCCAGCTTTCACATATGAGAGAAAATATTTGTACTTTGACTTTCTGAGACTTACTGGCCTCATTTAGAATAATATTCTCTAGTTCTATCCATTTTCCTGAAAATGACATCATTTTGCTCTTTATGATGGAGTAAAGAGTCCATTGTGGGTATACAATCACATTTTCTTTATCCATTCATCTGTTGACAGACACCTAGGTTGGTTATACAATTTGGCTATTGTAAATTGTGCTGCTACAACCATGGGTATGGATGTATCACTATTCTAGCTTTAATTCTTTTGGAAAGATACTGAGGAGTGGTATAGCCGGGTCATATGATGGTTCCATTCCCAGTCTTTTATAGCAACTCCATACTAATCTTCATGGTGGTTGTACTCATTTACAATCTTTCCAATGGTATATAAGAGTTCCTATTTCCTCACATCCTTACCAGCATTTATTATTGTTTGCATTCTTCGTGATTGGCATTCTAACTGGAGTTAGATGGAATTTCATTGTAGTTTTGATTTATCATAGTATTTTCTGAAGTCAGGTAGTCAGATGCCTCCAGATTTTTCCTTTTATTCAAGATTGCTTTGGCTATTTGGGGTCTTTTGTGCTTCTATATGAATTTTAGAATTTTTTTTCTAGTTTTGGGGAAAATGTCATTGGCATTTTGATAGGCATTTCATTGAATTCGCAAATATTTTTTGAAATATGGACATTTTATGAATATTTTTCCAGTTCATGAACATTTCCTTTCCAATTATTTGTGCCTTTTTCAATTTCTTTTGTCAAAGTTTTGTATTTTTATTGTACAAATTTGTCACCCTTTTTTTACATTTTTTAGTAACTATTATAAGTGGGATTGCTCTCTTGATTTCTTTTCTTTTCTTTTTTCCAGTGCTGGGGATTGAACTCAAAGCCTTGTGCATGCTAAGCAAATGCTCTAACACTGAGCTACAATCTCAGCCTATGTTAGGCCATTTATTTAGAAAAGATCTGACACTGTCAAGAACAGCAAATGCACTGGGCATGGTGGCACACACCTGTAATCCCAGTACTTGAGAAGTTGAGACAAGAGGCTCTCAGGTTCAAATGCAGCCTCAGCAATGTAGTGAGAACCTGTTTCAAAACAAAATATATATATTTTAAAAAGAGGGCTGGTGTTATAGCACTGAGGCAGAATGCCTCTGAGTTCAACACCAAGTACCACACAAAAACATAACAAATAAATAAAAGAACAGAAAATCCAGTGAACTGTCAAAGGCAAAAACTAATCTGGCTGGATGTGATGGTGCATGCCTGTAATCTCAGTACTTGAGAGGCCGAGATAGGAGGATTTCAGGTTTGAGTTCAGCCGCAGCAACTTAGTGAGACCCTCAGCAACTTAGTGAGACTGTTTCAAAATATAAAACAAAAAAATGGGCTGGGGGATGTAGCCTGCAGGTAGATTGTCCCTGGATTCAATCCCCAAGTACCAGAAAACAAACAACAACACCCCCCCCAAAAAAAACCCCCAAAACTGAATTTATTTGTTGACAAACCTGAGCTCAACAAATGTGATACAATTGCATGAAACGTATTGACACAGAACATATTCATATGCTCCCTCAGTTCCGCATGCCACTCTTTTCACCTTCCCATTCACAGCGCTTTTGCTTTAAACAAAACCAGGGAGAGAAATCATTTAATTACATACATTTATCTTTGGGAAGTTTCTGTTATTGTTGTTTGTTTTATTTTGCTTTATAGTTAATCCCACTTACATTTCTTACACATCTCATGATCCTAAATAACCACATTATAACATTTGTGTGTGTGTGTGTGTGTGTGTGTGTGTGTGTGTGTGTGTGTGTGTTGTGTTGCTGGGGATTGAACACAGGGACATTGTACCTCTGAGCTGAACCTCTAGCCCTATTTTATTTTTTATTTTGAAACAGAGTCTCACTAAATTGCTGAGAGCCTTGCTAAATTGTTGAGGCTGGCTCCCTGTCTCAGGCTCCCAAGTACTGGGGTTACAGGTGTGTGCCTCTGCACCCAGCCCAACCATTACAAATGAGCTTCAAGTTTCTCTTCAATAAAATGTGTATAATAAAATTGATTAGGTTGTAGCATTATTTGAAAGAATCAAATAAAACATTTGTCAACTACATAGAAGAGTGTCTGACCCAAAGCATGTACTCCATTGATTTTCAGTGTTATCATCTTATGATTTATTTGAGTGTAAAAACTATCTCTAAAACAGAGTTTTTGTTGATTCTGGCTTACATATTATGAAAATTTACCTAAAACAAAAATAATGCAAAGTTAGGGCAGCTCATTCTTTCAGTATTATACCAAAGCATTGTTTAACAGGTTGGCTCAAATATTATTTAATTTGCTGGGTAAGTGCACCAGTTTTGATTTGCTATTTTCTTTTCATCAGGATCCAGAATCTGTGCACTCGTGTGTATATTCATGATTGGTATATGCATATTCATGTCAAGTAGAAAAGCAAACAATTTCTGTCACACCAAATAACACATCAACCAATTTTATTCTAACTGTAAACAAACAAAAGCAAAGTTTTTCCTCTTGATACCAAATGCATGGTGTCTTTTCCAGTACCACTCCTCTATCCCTCCAATATCGACGAGGTGTCCTACAATTCAAGTCCAACTAACTACCTGGAGCTAGCATCAAAAGTCACAGATTGAAGGATGGAGTCCCACAAGACTGCCTTCACTTCCAATGCCAGTCATAATTATCAGGTCCTCAGGCTATTCACACTTCTGTCTGATTAGATGCAAAGTCTAAGGTTTCCAGGATTCCCCATTATCAGGTATATGGTACAGAATGATGAAGGAGTCCATTCTAGAAGAACACATGATGATCCTTCATCTATATTAACATAATAACAGAGCAGAGTGCAAAGGAAAAATAGATGAATCTTCTATGAAAGGTGGAGACATTAGAACCCTTCTCTCAGCAAACAATAGAACCAGGAGGCAAAAAATCAGTAAGGACATAATTGAACTAACCAGCACCATTAACTAACTGGATATAATTTAGATCTAGAGATTACTTCATCCAACAAGAGCAAAATAAACATTCTTAAGTTCACACAGAACCATCACCAAAAAAGACCACATTCTGGGCCATAGGACTTAATAGATTTAAGAGAAGAGAAGTACTATGACAATGGTTTGGTTTTATGACTCTATATAAAAATAAAAATGAATTTGAGAAAAAAATGATATATAAGGTATATTGTGAGACATAATGTAATTAAACAAAAAGTTTACAACCTCCAAATACTTAAAGATTAAACAACACACGTGTGTGTGTGTGTGTGTGTGTGTGTGTGTGTGTGTGTGTGTGGTACTGGGGATGGAAACAAGGGACATTCTACCTCTGAGCTACACTCCCACCCTATTTTATTTTGAAACGGTGTCTCACTATATTGCAGAGGGATTTGCAAATTGAAGAGGCTGGTCATGAACCTTCAATCCTCCTATCTCAGCCTCCCAAGTACTGGGATTACAAGCACCACCACACCCAGTTTACACAATATACTTTTCAATAACACATGGGATCTTAAAAGACTTTATTCTTCTCTTTTTTTCTTTCTTTTCTCTCTCTTTCTCTCTCTCTCTCTTCTCTCTCTCTCTCTCTCTCTCTCTCTCTCTCTCTCTCTCTCTCTCTCTCTCTTATCTTTTTTTGGTACTTGGGATGTAGTGGTCGGGGTGGAAGTTTTACCTCTAAGTTACACCCCTAGCCCATTTTTATTTTTTATTCTGAAACAGAGTCTTCATAAATTAGAGGCTCACCTTAAACCTGCTATCCTCCTGCCTAAGCTTCCCAAGTACTGGGATTACAGGCATGTACTATCACTCCCACCTTAAAATTTTCAACTAATATGGAATGATATAAATTTTGCTTATCTCACAAAACATAAAGTAAAAAAATCCACCAGCAGTATTCATAGTCTGGTGTAGTAGAGATGAGGGAAAATAATTAACATAAAACACAAATGTCATAGACCCTCTTTCTGTAGCAAAATACAAGTTAATAACTGACTTCCTTCTTTCACCATATACTTCAAGTTCCCTTTACCATTTCCTAAAATTTGGGATAGATAAGTATTTTTAATTAGTAGATAATCCAAACCTTCACTTCTGTTAAGACAGAAATATCGCTGTAGTGAATTGATGTGTTTTTTTCAGTGACCAGGACCATTGGACAGGGAAAAATGGGACATTCTAGATTCCAAGCATAGTGTTTCTTGTTCCCCAGGGTGATGCAATCATGTTGCTTATGGCAATTTAGATCAATTATGGCAATAAATATAGTGAGCATATTTTCAGTCTTCCTATTCAGTAGCATGGGAAACACAAAATGATTTAGAAGTGTTTTGGACACCAATCACTGAGGTCAAGCTTCAGGTTATGAATGAACTGAGTATGTGTTTCTTCCTTGAACATCAGGCTTCATCAACTCACCAGAGGTCACTGAAAGGAAACAGGATGCAGTAAGTCAGTTGTTTTATGAAACCATGAGTATAGCCACATTTAGATCTACTATTTGGTAATGGACCTATGCAAGGAAACACACACACAAACACACACACACACACACACACACACACACACACACACACTTCTGTATATTGTCCTAGATTTAATTCAAATCTTACAGCTTCTAGAAAAACACTTTGATGCTTTTCCCAGCTGGCACCATATGAAGCTCTCCATGCCTTTCTAATGTTAGATCAATACAGATACTTCTGGATGATGGTGAGTATGATAAGACCAGTAGTTTCCACAGGAATGAGTCCACCACCCACTTTCCTTCCCATAGAAACTTGTGTGCTGGCCAGAAATCATATGCCAGAGGATCCCACCAATGAGGGCGCACATGTCTGAGAATGGCAGAATAATGGAGACTTTAGGAAGGAGCTATTGTCCAGAAAGGCAATTATGAAGGCTATCAAATGCAAAGGCTATGGTATTTGCTGATCTGCTGGAGAACGAATTGACATCCTGTAGATCATGGAAGAGTTTAAGATTGGACTGCCTTCAGATGGGAATGACACTGCATCAGAGCATAACCTTTTCTTAGCGTTTGGAGGTTGGACATTAATTAAATTAGTCTTGACAAAAGATAGTTCATTTATAAAATGAGCTAAAGATCTGAATAGATATTTTCCAAAAGAAGACACATAAATGGTAAAGTACATGAAAAATGCGCATTACTCTGAATTGATCATTATACACTGTATACATATATCAGATTATCACATAGGACCCCATAAAGACAATAATGGTTCAATAATAATCAAATAAATTAGTGTTGATGAGGCAAAGTTCATGCTGATGAGTTTGTGCATTGACTCTAAGTCACCGTAGACATCCCGTAAAGTTTGCCATACTAACAAAATCTTCTCAGAAGACCTCTTAATCCTGGGAAAACCAAAAACTGAATGTCCATTAAGAAAATGTAAAGAATTTCTTTTGTCAGCCCCCAGGGTTCATGGAAACACCATCCCAGAGTAGTTTGTTTCACTCTGGATCCTCTCTTTGATCACCACCCTTAAAACTACTTAACTGAAATACCCCCATCATTCCACCTTAATAATGAACAGCTTCCATTTCTGCAAGCAAAATAAATGCTCAGCCTCTGTTCAAAGCCTTTGAGTTTTGTGTTGGTTTGAAAAGTGTGTTATAAACACATTTTTCCTCTAAAGGATTCATGTTTTTATGTTTTGAGAATGGCCCAGCAGAGAGAAAAATGGGAAGAGGAGATGCTGATAAGAGATGAGCCCCATGCAAGAGGAGAGAGGTTGATTTAGGCAAGAGGGTCATCATTTTATGCCCTGCCACAGGAAACAAGATTGACTATATATATAGGTCTAGAGTAAAAGAAAACGATACATTTAGTAGCAAGAGAATTTAAATTCTGATTTGTCATGTTTTCATACCACATTTATTCTTTTGCCAACGTGAGTCAGAGGACTGTGGAAGTGGGTTGGAGATTGGAAGAGACACGTATCATTACATCTTAGAGAATTTCAGAGATTAAGAACATGTGTCATGTCAAAGGAGACAATGTGGGATTTATGTTCTTGAATGAGAAGTAAGATCTATCATAATGGCTTAGACTTTTCTTCTATCTTGTTTCATTGTTCCATGTGAATCTCTTGGGCTTGGTGACAGACTGGAGTGGTATTTGGTGGGGTTGGATTTTTTTTTTTTTTTTGGTACTGGGGATGAAACCCAGGGGCATTCTACCTCCAAGCCATACTCGCAGCACTGTTTTGTTTTATTCTTTACTTTGAAACAGGGTCTCACTAAGTTGCGGAGGGCCTCACTAAGTAGCTGAGGCTGGCCCCGAACCCAGATCCTCCAATCTCACCCTCCCAAGTACTGGGATTACAAGCGTGCACCACCATGCCCGGCTCACACGGTTGGATTTGTGCTGATAAATGTAATGGGTGACACTCCACATGAGAGGGAGATGGGGATTATTAAGAAAAGATGAACAGCAACAATTAAATATCTATATATTTCATGAGATATATAACATGAAGTTTAAAGCAATGGAACCCATTTGGTAAGTTTTGTACTTCTTCAGATTTCTATCACACGAGTCACTAATATTTATTGAATACAACCTTGTTGAATAACATTCTGTCATCTTTTCCTATGATAAAAGACTCCAGATCACAGGTAAGTGTCTAGAATTCCTTTATTTTTCTTATTTTATATTTTATATTTATTTTTTGGTGGTATTGGGAATTGAATCCAGGGGCACTACACCTCTGAGCTACACCCCCAATTGCTTGTTATTTTTCTTTCTTCTTCTGTTTTTAATACACTTTTGTTGATGCATTGTAGTCTTGCATCATAATGTACTTCAGAGTGATAGTGACATATATGCATACAGTACTTGAAGAATAACCCCAACCCCACCACTGTCTCCCTTCCCACTCCCTCCCCTTCCCCATACATGATACTGAAATTGGCATTGGTATTCTCACATATGCATATAATATCAATGGAAGTGTTTCTTTTATTAATTTTCCCCACTCCCTTCCATCTCGAGAACATTTCTCTCGCTCCACTGGGGTTTCTTCTCCATTATCTAAAGTCCTTCTTGTATCCTTATTCTCTCTAGCTTCTGCATATGAGAGAAAACATGATATTTCACTTTTTGTGATTGGCTAATCTCACTTGGCATAATATTCTCCCAAGTCCATCCATTTTATTGCAAATGACATAATTTTGTTTTTCTTTATTGCTAAGTAGAATTCCATTGTGTGTATATTGCATAATTGATGGACATCTAGGTTGGTTCTATAATTTGGCTACTGTGAATTGTGTTACCATAAACATGGATATGCATGTATCACTATAGTATTCTCATATAAGTTGCTTTGGAAAGATACCCAGGAGTATTACAGCTGGATCATATGGTGGATCCATTCTAAGTTTTCTGAGGAATCTTCACAATGATCTTCATAGTAGCTGCACTAATTTGCAATCCCACCAACATTGTATGAGTTCCTATTGCCCCACATCCTCACCAGCATTAATTGTTTGTCATTTTAATTTGGGTTAGATGAAATCTCAGTGTAGTTTTGATTTTCATTTCTCTGATTGCTAATGATGTTGAACATTTTTTTCATGTATTTATTTTCCATTTGTATTTCTAATTTTCTGAAATGTCTATTTAGTTCACCTGCCCATTTTTTGATTGGGTTATTTGTTTTTTAGTAGTAAGTTTCTTTAGTTCTTTGTATAGTATATATATTATTCCTCTATCAGAGGAATAGCTGGAAAAGATCTTCTGCCATTTTTTTGTTCTCCATTAAGGTTCTTGATGATTTCCTTTGCTTCACAGAACCTCTTAATTTAATGCAATTGGACTTATTAGTCTTTGTTTTAATTTCTTGTGCCTCAAGGAGTCTTATTGAGAAAATTTATACCTGTACCTATATGTTGGAATGTTGGACCTATGCTTTTTTCTAGTAATTTCAAAGTCTCTAGTCTAATTTCCAGGTTTTTGATTCATACTGAGGTGATTCTTGTACAGCATGAGAGATTAGAATTTCATTCCATTTTTCTACCAGTTTTCCCATCATTTGTTGAAAAGGTTGTCTTTTCTCCAATGTATGTTTTTTGGCACCTTTTTATTATTATTTTTTAAAATTTTAATTAGTGCATTGTAATCATACATCTTTGTTAGGTACAAGCTGGTTTTGGCACCTTTTTAACTTAGCTATAAGTGAGTGGATTTATTTCTGAATCTTCTATTCTGTTCCATTGGTATATGTGTCAGTTTTTGGGTCAATACTATGCTTTTTTTGTTACTGTAGAGCTGTAGTATTATTTCAAGTCAGGTATTTTGATGTATACTGCATGGTTCTTATTTCTGCAAGATGTTTTAGTTCTTCTGAGCTTTTTGTTTTTCCACATAAAATTTAGGACCAATTTTTCTAGCTCTGTGAAGAATGACATTGGTGTTTTAATAGAGATTTTATTGAATCTGTATATCTCTTTTGGTAGAATGGCCATTTTGATAAAATTTATTATTCTTATCCAAGAGCAAGAGACATCTTTCCATCTTCTAAGATCTTTGATTTCTGTCCTTAGTGTTTTACAATTTTCATTGTAGATGTCTTTTACCTTCCTGGTTAGATTTTATTGTTTTTGAGATTATTGTGAATAGAATTGTTTTCCAGATTTCTTTTTCAGAGGATTCATGGTTGGTGTATAGAAAGGTTACTGATTTTTGTAGGTTTTTAAAATTATTATTCAGCATGGATTTTTTAATACATTTCTTTAGCACAACAGGGTTACATAGACATTTATGACATATCAATAATTGTCAGAGCACAATTAGCACCACTTCTTCGTTTTCCATGTATAGCCCACATTCCTAACATAACCTGGTCAAGCAAACTTTCTAGAGTCATAAAACCATAAACCTTTAGAGTCATATATTTACTTTCTAAGAAGTAGGAGGATCTTTCATCTGTGCATCCTAGGAGCAATCTCTAGACTTCAAGACACCAAAGTAGCCATAGTTGATTTTGTATCCTATTACTTTGTTGAATTTGTTAATCAGCTCTAGAAGTCTTTCGGTTGAATTTTTTGGGTTTTCTAAATATAGAATTATGCCATCTGCAAATAGAGATAATTTAAATTCTTATTTTTCTATCTGATTTACTTCTCTTGCCTTATCACTCTTGCTAGAGTCTTGAGTGCCATATTTAAAAAAAGTGATAGTGGATATATTTGTCTTTTCGCGATTTTAAAGGGAATTCTCACTCTTTTCCCTCATTCAATATGATGTTGGATTTGGGTTTGTTGTATATTGCCTTTATGATGTTAGGTAAGTTTCTTCTATTTGAATAAAGACCTGTCTCTCTAGCATTATATAATTTGTATGATGACAGCATTTGGGGCTCAAATCTGGAGCTTTGCTCACTGAGCCTTCACTGGTGAATAAAAAAACCCTGCTTTATACTACTCTAGGCTTGGTGTCTTGTTCTTCGTGGACCGAGCCTCCTGCAACATTTTGGCCAGACAGTCAGGAGAAACTTTTGGGCCAGTCTAGTCTCAGGGATGAGACCTAGGGTTTTTTGCCTTCTCTTCTATGTTTTAGGAGTTGGCCTCCCCTGTCTCAGACAGCAATCCATCGAGTGCACAGAGACCTTTTTGCCACTATGTGGGAAACCTCACCCAGAGATAGTTGACTCTGGGACTAACAGCAACCAAAGTTTTAGGCCAGAGATGGAACAGGTTATTTTATAACGTTGATGTCTGAATCATAGTAGGCTGCCCTGGGGCTCAGTCAGGTCCCACTATGAGAAGAGCAGAACAGGGGGCTGATAATCTCCTTGGGAATTCCCAAGCAGTGTCTGAGAGACACAAAATTCAGTTCAGAATTTGGTTTGGGTTCATGTGCCTGAACCTGAAAGGCACTTTCTTCAACATCCATCTGGCTCCCATGAACCAAGAATTGTTTTTGAGTGGGAGGATCCAAAATCTGGAACCGAAAGTCAGTTCACCTGGACCCAATTGCCCTCAGGATGTAAAAATGCCCCCACCATTTTTTTAAGGAAGCATTAGCTCATGACCTCAAGTCTTTTCATTCCTCCTCCTTGGGTTACACTCTCCTCCAATATGTTGATGACCTCCTTGGACATGAGACTCTTAAAGGCTGTGGCAAAGGAACAGGCCAGCTGCTTACCCTCCTAGAGCACTGTGATTATAAAGTCTCTAAGAAGAAAGCTGAGTTCCATCAACAAAAAGTAAAATATCTGGGGTTTACCATCCAGAGAGAGGAAAGACTATTGGGGGAAGGACAAAAGAGGCAGTCCAAGCTAACCAGTGCCCAATAACCAGAGAGACCTCTGTGAATTCTTTGCAGCAATAGGGTTCTTTTGCATCTGGATTCCAAACTTTGCTGTCACAGCAAAACCACTCTATGAATCTACAAATGGGGGAGTTAAAGACACCTTTGTATGGGAAAAAATAGCAGCAATAGGCCTTTCAGCATATCAAAAGGCAATTGCTGACTTCCCATCCTAGGGCTTCTGGCCTAGAAAAGTCTTTCATTTGTTCATTTCTGAAAGGAAAAACAAACAAACAAACAAACAAAACAGCAGTTGGGGTTCTAGTCCAGGGGATTGAGTCTTGGTATCTATCAATTGCTTAACTCTCAAAGCAACTGTACCATGTTGCTGCTGGATGGCCACCATGCCTACAGACCCTTTCAGCGATGGCTCTTCTTGTCCAAAAATCCAATAAATTAAACCTGGGCCAAAGCTTGCAAGTGAAATTTTCTGATTCTGTAGTCTCCATCATAAATTTTAGAGTGCACCATTAGCTAACCAACACCAAGTTCACCAAATATTGGGGATTGCTTTGTGAAAATCCCCAAATAAGGTTGGAGATCGTACATATACTAAATCCAGCCACTCTGCTGCCACTTAGTGATAAGCAGCCAATACGTGACTGTGAGGAAGTGCTGACACAGACCTACTCCAGGAGGCCAGACTTAAAAGACCACACTTACCTTGACCCAGACTTAGACATGTTTGTGGATAGGGGCAGTTCCATAAGTCAACAGGGACAATGACAAGCCGAGTATGCTGTTGTAAACTTGGACGAAGCCATAGAGGCAGAGCCCCTCCCAGCCAGTACATCCACCCAAAAGGCTGAGTTAATAGTCCTCACCGGGGCACTAGAGTTGGAGACACATCAAGTAGTTAGCATCTACACTGACTCTAAGTGTGCCTTCTTAACTCTCCATGTCCATAGAGAGCTGTGTGTGTGTGTGTGTGTGTGTGTGTGTGTGTGTGTGTGTGTGTGTGTGTGTGTTACTGGGGATTGAACACAGGGGCATTCTGCCTCCAAGACACACCCCAAGTCCTATTTTTTTTTATTCTTTCTTTTGAAACAGGGTCTCACTAAGTTGCGGAGGGCCTCACTAAGTAGCTGAGTCTGGCCGTGAACCCGAATCCTCCTGTCTCAGTCTCCCAAGTACTGGGATTACAAGCATGTGCCACCATATCTGGCTTCCACAGAGCTCTTTACATGGAAAAGGGACTCTCACATTATGAAGGAAAGGACCTAAAATACCCTCAAGAGATCCTACACCTGACTGCTTGAAGCTGTTTGGAAACCAACAAAGGTGACTGTCATGCACTGTAGAGGACATCAAAGAGGAGGAAGCCACAAGATTCAATGGAACTCCAAGGCCAACAGTGAAGTAAAAAGGGCCAACCAGAGCCCCTTATATTGCCCAAACACCTGCTGGTGCCCTTACTCCTGCCCTGTGTACCTGACCATGTCCTCTCCTACGAGCCCCCAAAGCAGGAAAGACTAAGAAGAGAAAGGATAACTGCAACCCAAAGAAAAATGGATACCACTGCCTAATAACCACATTGTTATTCCTCAAAATCTTGGGCCAATTATTGTGCAGGAAATGCATGAATCCACTCACATTGGGTAAGAAAACCTTGAAAGGCTGCTTGGCCAGTATTACTACATACATCATCTAGCAGCCCTAGAGAAAGAGGTTGTGTAGTGGTGCATGACATGTAGCAAAAACAATCCTAAGCAAGGACCTGAACTCCTTCCTGGCACACAGGATATAAGGCCCCTTTGAAAGTGTACAAATGGACTTTTCTGAACTGCCAAAATGTAATGGATAGCGATACCCCCTAGTCATCATGTGCACTCAAACTGGATGGAGAGAAGCATACCCCTGCTGGACAGAAAAGACCTGAGAAGTAACTCAAACCTTACCCAGAGAAAGCATTCCTAGATATGGACCGCCCCTATACATCGGGTCAGACAATGGACCAGCCTTCATTGCAGAAGTCTCTCAGAATGTGGCAGTAGCCTTGGGTATCATCTGAAAGTTATACATTTTGCATCTACAGACTTTAGAAAAAGTAGAAAGGATGAACAGAACCATCAAAACTGGGCTAGGAAAGATATCTCAGGAAACCAAGGTAATGTGGGGTCAAGCCTTATTCTTAGTCTTATTCAAGATTAGATGTACTTCCACTAAGAGAACAGGGTATTTGTCCTACAAAATGGTATTTGTTTGACCCCCTTCTATCCTCCAAGAGCTTCCAGGAAGGCTGCATGAAATAGGAGAAATAGAAGTTCATTGACTCATGAGGGAACTGGTAAAGGTCACCCACAACCTACATAAATGGGTGTTAGATAGATCACCAGTTAGTTTGACTACCCAAGTCCATCCCTATGAGCCTTGAGATTCAGTTTGGGTTAAGGACTGGAATCAAGCTCCTCTCAAGGTAAAGTAGAGAGGAACCTTTACTACTATAACTACACCAGCAGCTGCAAAAGTAGATGAAATAGCTGCCTAGATCCATCACAGCCACATCAATTGGGCCACCCCAGAATCATGATGGGAAACTGCCACCCATCAACCTCTACCACCTGACTCTGCAGAAGACACTTTCCACTGGTCTAGTCACACCTGGGAAGTTGACTGGTCCATGCACAGCTGAAGTTTGAGGAATCTTCTCAATGCTCTATTCTTACTTAAAATTCCCTTTGCATCAGGGACCCACTATACTCATTCTTATCAACCCTTCCAAGTAAGTGGCAGAACAGTTCAGGTCTTCATTTCCTATACCCCTATCAATCAGGCCTGCAGAAAGTTAGATTTCAGCAAAAACATCTGTAAAAAATCTTGACCCACCAACCTCACCAGGGGATCCAGGGACTTCAAAAATGAGCAGATATGTTCACAAGGAAAACAATATTTGTATTTCACTCCCATTAGGCAAGAGAGAGTAAATCCCCAAGTTATCCAGGACATAAAGCAAGAAAAAGTAATGGTAAAGATGGTAAGGGTTCTAAAACCTCAGCTAGCCAGTACAACATCCTGTCCCATATTCCAAGAATTTATATGCCTTTTGAAAATGAGATTTACAGTTACCTGCCCCTGGGAAAAAACAGTTTGTGGATCTTGCTTAGCATATTGCCTATTCCTTTAATCTTAGCACTGTTGGGTCTGTGGAGGGGAGGGGCTCAGATGAGTGAGCAGTGGCCATCACAAGGCCTAGATCTTGTCCCACCAATCTCACCAAATATCTAATACTCCCCCTACCAGAGACCATTTTCCTGTCCACTAACACTTTGCAGTGTGAACCAAATGTGTCTCAAAACAGACGACGCAGAGGGAGAGCCAGTTGGGGAAAGCTCTTGTATTGACATCCTAATCTCGAATAGTTCTCCAGGGATTTGGCTGCTCAGCAAAAATTGTACTAACCAATCCCTCAGCATCTTCCATGAAGGCTACCCCCAAGCCTTAGCCACTGTCTTGGAACAATCCTGGATCACAAGAGCAAGGGGTAGCCCCAGATGGGATGTTCTGGCTTTGTGGAAAACTGGCTTATATTCTCCTCCCCAGTGATTGGACTGGTATATGTTCTCCTGGCATCATCATGCCAGGCTCTTCCTGCTCCTCAACACCACTGGTGGATCTCTGAGCATCCTCTTATTTGATGATTTGCTCCCCAAAACCTCATACTGGCATTGCCACATGGTTGAGATCGTAAGAACTCAGCAATGGAACAGCAACGAGTGACCACCTCAGCGAACTATCCAATATTATGGCAATGCTACCTGGGTTCAGGAGGAAGCCTGAGGCTACCAGACACCAATTTACATGCTAAACTGCATTATCCAGCTCCAGGCAGTTCCAGAAATAGTAACTAACCAAAAAGCTACTGCACTGGGATTTATAACTAATCAACAACAGCAAATGAGAACAGCCATTTGCCAAAAACACTTAGCCCTAGATTACTTATTACCTGAGGAAGGAGGGGTTTGCAGAAAGTTTAATTTCACTAACTGCTGTCTCAACATATATGGTAACGGTGAGGCTATAACCAACATTGCTGATAACATAAGACAGATTGCCCATGTCCCTGTCCAGACTTGGAAGGGCTAGGATATAAATGATGCCTTTAGAGAATGATTCTCTGCTCTCAGGGGTTTAAAGACCCTGGTAGTCACTGTTCTCATGACCCTAGGGATACTCCTTTTCTTGCTCTGTTTGATTCCATTATTCAAAAATGCCATCAGTGCCATGGTCAGGCCTCAATAGCCTGGAAGAAGGCTGCCTATCTTATGTGGCTGCATCACTACAAGCACCTCCAGGGCAGCCTTGAAGATGAAAATTCAGAATTTGAGACCCCAAATTAAACATCAAAGGGTCTCAAAGGAAGGAATGAGGCAGGATCTCAACTATGTACTTGGGACTCTTGCCTTGGGACAAGATAGAAAAATAAAGCTTTGTTTGCCGGCCCCCCATCTGAGACATACAAAGCAGGGCCTTTCTCAGCAGGTAAGACTGCAAGATAAGGCAGGTAAGTCTAGCAAGATGGCATCACCCAGTACCAACCACATGAGTCTCAAGATGGCCCCATCCACTTCCAGCCACATGGAGGCTAATACAGGAAATCTAGCTCAGGAAGTGAAACTGAAACCTGACCTGGCCCATGTATTGGTATCCCTATCTGTTATTGATCCAATCAAAACCTATCTCTCTGGGGTTACATAATCTGTATGATGATGCCATTCAGGGCTCAGATCTGAAACTTTTCTCACTGAGCCATCACTGGTAAAGAAGCCTGCTTTATCCCACTCCAGACTCAGTTTCTTGTATTCCATGGACCAAGCTTCCTCAACACTTGGACTTAATTCATTGAAATCCACTGAACAAGAGCCCTACAAGAGGAGACACCCCAGTTTCAGTCATGGTGTATTGACTGGGAACGATGGAAGGGTAAGCAAAAAAACCAAACACACAAAACTTTCTTCTGGGGCTTCTGCCATGCAAGCCATGACAGCTGGGGTACCCACATGCATAGGAGAGGAAACAGAGCAAGTGGACAGAGGAGGATACTACCACTACTGCTGCTGCCTGCTGGTATTGAGATTCAGTCTGATTAAAAGCTTTTAGTGGTGCTGGAATTACATAATTTCATGGTACTGTGGGCACCAAACCATCTGTTTGTGGAGGGCAAAGTCTTTACCCCACTGGCTGATGCATTGATGCCACAGCGGCAAGGGGAGCAGTTGGCATAAAGGTGGTGACCCACCCTAATTCTTTTTGTGCAGAATGGCGAGATGTAGCAAGCACAAGCACACAGGAATTCAACTGGGTGGTCCATAGTCCATGAGAAAAACAAAGGGTTTTCTTCATAGCTGGCAATGCAGAGGCAGCCACACAAGGGGTTAGATTATTTGTGAGTCACTATCCTCTGGGAAGGGACCCCAGCCCTGGTCCTTGCAGCAGTCAGAAAGCCATTTCTTTTTTTTTTTGCGGTACTGGGGATTGAATTCAGGGGCATTCTACCTCCAAGCTATACCCCCAGCCCTATTTTTATTCTTTATTTTGAAACCGAGTCTCACTTAGTTGCGGAGTGCCTCACTAGGTAGCTGAGGCTGGCCGCAAACCCGGGTCCTCTGGTCTCAGCCTCCCGAATGCTGGGATTACAAGCATGTGCCACCATGCCCGGCTCAGAAAGCCATTTCTAACTTAGCTAATTTGCATATTAATGAATGATTGCAGCAATGCAGCAACGTGTTTTATAAGTTAAGCTTATCTTGCTTGGAGAACTAGTCAGAACTGAAGGAAAGGACAGGTGCTTGGTTCACCTAGTGCCACAGCTTCTTAATAGCTGGATCTTGAGCAAGGCTCAGTCCACTGGAGTCCTGCAAGGCAGACGATTCCAAAAGAAGGAATGTATGGCATATCCCACTTTGCATTATGTTATATTCTGACAATTTTGGGTGCTTTGGGTTTTGCTTTCATATTAATTGTAAAGGAAAATTTCTTAGAAACACAATGTGGCCAGATGGATAGTGATTTCTCAATATTAGCTGAAAAAGCAGTGCCTTGAGACAACCCATAAGAAATTCATTAACCACATACAAACATTAGTCAGGAAATGGGATTTGCCAGCTTAGTTACTAAACAGCCTTATGTTCCCTCTCAGCACACAGGTATAGAAACAAAAGAAATAAGCCAAAGAGATTTAGGTCTTCCATTATATCTATGGGTAAAGATGGCTTTAAGACAGATAGTCTTTGCCCACTTCCATCTTGTCTCCCTGGAATTTCACCAGATCCATTAACTCTCTAGCTGCCTGAGAAAAAGATAAGAACACTGCTTAAAGGAGCCAAATGAATAGTAAAGCTTTAAACCAATGAATAGAGACTATTTGTTAACCTTTAACACTACTTTGTACTAAAAAAATCTTTATATACGTATTGTATTTGTAACATTTACTGTTTTCTTAACTGATTAAATGTCATGGGAAATGGCTTTTCTAGTTAAAGATGTACCTACTCAACCGTTAGCCTGTAAAAATTCCTGTTCTATATGCCTCACTGCAAAAAAGATAGTATAAAAAACAGCTACTAACAAGCAATAAACAGATACGCTTCTTCACTGCATTCGGTGTGAGCATATTCTCGTGACCTTGTCTCATTCCATTCCACACCTGTCAAAGGATCCCTGACCCCATTGTCTTGAGGACCATTCCCCTATAACCTAGACTCTCTAAAAATTTGTGATAGCTACGATTTTCCCATTTCTGGCCATGGGGAGAGGATTTTAGATCCCCACCCAATATGGTATGGCAGGAAAGAAAACAAAGAAAAGCTCTCTATCCCCCCAAATTTAATGTGCATGAGAAGAAAGGTATCTGCTTTAAAGCCATCCTTATGGGCCCACCTACGTGCTGACTCTGGGAAGGGTAAATTATCCCTTCCATGGTGTGACTGATAGCATCTAACACCTTTGCCTTTGATATTGCTGGTCAAAATTACAAAGAACTTCTACCCTAGGTACACAAATTATTTTTAAATGTTCTTTGTAAAGTCCTGTAAGATAATTTTCTTTTCATTTTTTTTTATTCAGCATGGATTTCTTTTATACATTTCTTGAGTACAACAGGGTTATGTATACATTTAAGACATATTAATTGTTGTCAGAGCACAATTAGTACCAATTCTTCGTTTTCCACATATAGCCCACATTCCTAACATAGCCTGGTCAAGCAAACTTTCTAGAGCCATAAACCTTTAGAGTCATATATTCACTTTCTAAAAAGTAGGAGAGTCTTTCATCTACGCATCCTAGGAGCAATCTCCAAACTTCAAGATGCCAAAGTAGCCATAGCAGAAGAATCAGTATAATTACTCATATATGCAAATAGCAACTGCCAAGGGGGAAAGGGCCCAGTTGGGCTCCCACAACTCCCCCATTTTTATTTTAAAATGCACGGAGGACTGTGACTGTCTTAGGTCATTTCCTACCAGGTGCATAATCTTACCTGTCATGGGGTCTCGATGAGTCATTCAATGAGCCCGGTCTTAGGTTGATATTGCCCTGAGAATATCGAACCAATCATTGACTACCAAGCCCTGTGCAAGGCAGTGCTTGTAGTTTTATTCCATGTAAATTTGCTCGCATACTAACAAAGGTATTGATCACAAGGCGTACAATGAGTGGTAGAATGCATAAGCCTAGAATGACTATTGCTGTGAATGTGATAACTCCTCCCAGAAGGAGGTAAATGAGGGCCAGGTAGGCACCAAGGATTGAGGTCAATCTACAAATGTCTTAGTTGTTTCTGCCACATTAGTAGAAATGGGCTCTGCATTACATAGAACAAAAATCTCCTAGTGTAACTTTAACAAATCCTCTTTTTTTTAATCTTTCTCTTTTTTTTTTTTTTTGTGGTACTGGGGATGGAACTCAGGGGCAGTCTACCTCTGAGCTACACCCCCAGCCCTATTTTTTATTCTTTATTTTAAAACCGAGTCTCACTAAGTTGCGGAGTACCTCACTAGGTAGCTGAGGCTGGCCGCGAACCCGGATCCTCCGGTCTCAGCCTCCCGAATGCTGGGATTACAAGCGTGCGCCACCACGCCCGGCTCCCTTTCTTTTTTTTAATACATATTTTTTAATTGGTGCATTGTAATTACACATATTTGTTAGGTACAAGCTAGTATAGGTAAAGGCATACATGCACACATTTCTCATTTAACCCTTCCCCAATTCCTGCCCCACTCCCTCCTTCTCCCTCCTTCTCAAGTTCAGTTTAGTGATTGACTTTGATGTATACATGAAAGTACATCATGCTCATTAGGGCGTCTCCCCTCCCCCCATCACCTTCCTTTAAGTCAAATTCTTTGTTCACGTATGGATTCTCCTTCTTTATCTGGAGTCCCTCTTATGTCCCATTTTCTCCATAGCTTCCACATATTAGGGAGAGCATATGATTTTTAACTTTTTGTGACTGATTAATCTCACTTAGCAAAATGTTTTCCAGTTCCATCCATTTCCCTGCAAATAACATGATTTTGTTCTTCTTTATGGCTGAGTAAAATTCCATTGTGTACATATCCCATAGTTTTGTAATCCATTCATCTGTTGATGGACATCTTGGCTGGTTCCATAGTTTGGCAATTGTAAACTGTGCAGCTATAAACATAGATACACATGC